>JAEMWC010000199.1:650000-740000 GCA_016490735.1 Pachyseris speciosa | reverse complement strand
ACCAGGTACATTCGAAGTACCTCCACAAGGCGCACCTTGTACCTTGGCCTAGTGCGTGCGCACCTAGCATACGCAACTCAGGTCTGGGCGCCTCAGGCAATTGAATTAATTTCCAAACTCGAAAAAATTCAAAGACGTGCAACCAAATTTATTCTCCATTTACCTTTTATCACAGAAATATCTTATAAGGAAAGGTTAATATCTTTAGATCTACTTCCTGTTTGTTATTGGTATGAGCTCCTAGACATGGTATTTTTTTGTAGGGCTACGCATAATCTAGTCCACCTTAGTCCTTCTGTTGTTCCCGTTGTGCGCAAAAGCGCTAGAAGGACTCGAGCATCCGCTACTAGCTCTCCTATCTTTGTCCCCAAGAAATGTAGAACTACAACATACCAGGTCTGGGCGCCTCAGGCAATTGAATTAATTTCCAAACTCGAAAAAATTCAAAGACGTGCAACCAAATTTATTCTCCATTTACCTTTTATCACAGAAATATCTTATAAGGAAAGGTTAATATCTTTAGATCTACTTCCTGTTTGTTATTGGTATGAGCTCCTAGACATGGTATTTTTTTGTAGGGCTACGCATAATCTAGTCCACCTTAGTCCTTCTGTTGTTCCCGTTGTGCGCAAAAGCGCTAGAAGGACTCGAGCATCCGCTACTAGCTCTCCTATCTTTGTCCCCAAGAAATGTAGAACTACAACATACCAGAAATCTTTTTTTATTAGAACAGCCAGAATCTGGAACTTACTCACTGACAGAATGGACTTGGCTAATGCTACTCTTACTAGTTTCAAATCTCTTCTCTATGACTACTACTCTCGTGCTGTTAGAATGAACTACGATCCGGATAATCCTCGAACGTTTAAATCCATCTGCTTAAAATGTAACTACACAAGATTTCTAGACTTACCAATAATGTGCTGCATGTAATGTGTTTTTCTTTCTTCTTTCTTTTTATATATATTTTATTTCTGGGCCCGCAGTAATTGGCTACTTAGCTGTTGCGATGTCCCTGCCAAACGTATTGATTGTAAGGTTTTTTTTGTTTTTTTGTTTTGTTTTGTTTTGTTTGTTTTTTTGGTATCATAATGGCAAAGCTAATAAAATAAAACAATTATCTTACACATATCTCCAAACATAATTACTTGTCAGAGCTCTAGTATTCGCTCTCTCTAATTTTTCTAGTTTCAAGATTTGAAGATTTACTATTGTATAATTATTCACATTTGTTGCCCATTTCCGTGTTCCAAACACACCTTTTACATTTAGTTCATTATTTTAACTGTTGCTAATGTCTAATTTGTAGGGCAAAATGCAACAGGGAACACCTCATTTATTCATCAGACTGTCTGCGTAACAACATGTAAGTTTCCTTCTCCTCCCCAATGACTTTTATTAGCTCAATATTTTCCCCTGCATAACAAAAGTATTCTCGACTTAATCCTCAATCCTCACTTCTGGCAAGAATTGAGGGTCCAGAATCAAGGAACGGCTATTGAGAATCGCAAGAAAAAAGAAAAACGTTCCTTACAGTATCTGTTTGAATGGTTAATCGAGCGCACAGCGAGCAAACGGATGAGAAACTGCTAGACAAGCCCTTTGAAACGGATGCGTTGAACAGATGCAATTTTTTCTCCAATGGCTGAATGGCCGAACTGCAAAAGAAATAATAAACACTATTCCATCACACGCATTGCTTAGCCACATTCATCAGAGTCAGTTGGCTCCGATTTGTGATCCATTGGGAAAAAATGTTGATGACGGAAACTTTTGACACAAGTACAAAGCTGCTTTCATGAAGCTGCGTGTTTTTAGTGTTTGAAATAATTTTTAAAGAAAATAATGCAAGGTATAAAATTGTATTTTGAGTGGTGCAATTGCATCTAGCTACTATGTAAACACAAGTTTGCATTAAGAAATGGCAGAATGTATCGCAACCTTCCTGGGAACATAGGAGAACCTTGTTTTCTATTCGGGAAATGGAGTGATGATCTGGTACTTGATTTATGCAAACTTATCATTCACCTGAAATGCTTGTTGTGTCCTCAGATCAATGAAACCTGAAAGTTGGTGTTGTTTTTTTTTTTCTTTCCCTCTCTGCTTCAGGGGATTTGTCATTGAAAATCTTGCCAGCATTGTAAACAAACCTGCATTTTTCCCATGGGAGGTGAGAATTTGATATTATGGTTAAACTGGAGAATGAGTACAAATATGAGGCTGAGTATAAGACTGATGTTGCATTAGGCATTGATTTTTTTCTATTTTATTTCATGTTGGTTAAAAATGTTGTATTGCAGCATTGAGGGGAATTGCAGGAAGCAGGTTACTCTGTTTTGTACTTCAAACATTTTGTGTATTACCACAACTGTTGCAAAAACTAGAACTAACCTCTTTTTGCATAAATTTGTGTGTGCTTGCAACCATTTCCTCAAGCATGGTGTGGTCTGCAAACTTTCTAACAATAACAACACACTCAATTTGCACAAACAATACTACCTTACAGTGAAGTTACGGCAACTGCTCCTGCATGTACTAAGGCATGATTTTCCGAAGCCATTTAACTCATTAAAACATTATGTTTTAGCTTGAGGGAGCAGTCAAGAATTTGAAGTTAGAACTTGCAATGAAGGACACTCAGACACAAATAAGTATGTAAACACAACTGTATTATGATGAACAGGCTTAGCATCTGCACATCATAGTTATTTTGGTTAGTGAATAATTTTGTACATTTGTGTTGAGTTTACATTGTCATTGCCGCTAAAGGTTGCTGGTCAAAGTATGTAAGCACTAATTTGTATATTGTACACATTTGAAGTTTGTGTTGCATTAAGTTTGTGTTACAAATCATGCCATACAATTTTGCCAGTACAAAAGTAGTTGATCCAGGCTAGTATGACTGGATGGCTTTACATATAAAAGTGATGAATGCCTCTCTGTTACTTAATAGGTTATTCCTCCAAAATAAAAGTGAGAATAAATTTATAATTATTTTTGTTCAAACTTTGTCCACTGAATATTTGAGAACTTCAATTTTGAAATAAAACGGGGGCTGCCCATGCTCATTTAGTAGCTGTGAGGCATCAAAAATGCCCCATATTGGCATTATTTGATGCTTATTGTAACAGCATATTTAACAATAATTCACCAAAGTACAGGTGAATAGTGATGGATAGTTACCGAGTGGCGAAGTGGCGAGGTAAATATCCACTACTTTCACCAATACTGAGGTGAATAATTGAAGGCCTCGGAGCATAACCATCCTACATCGAATTTTGGGTTGTTTTTCGATTTTGCCTGGATTTGCCCGAATTGTTACATGTAAACTGCAATTCGATTGAAAGAAGATGTAATGCAACTTGCAAACCACTCCCATGGAAGGTTGGTTTCTTGGTGTACGTAAGAAAAAATGCATTTCTGGATTCTGGATGAATCAGTCAAAAAAATACCATACAATGTTTTTCCATCGAATTGCAGTTCACATGCAGAAATTCAGACAAATCCAAGCAAAATCGAAAAACGACTCAAAATTCGACATAGGATGGTTATGCTCCGAGGCCTTCAATTGTTTTGGTATACCATACAAGCTGGATAATTAGTGGACCAAAACATTACTTTATGTATGACAATATTCCGACATGCGGTTGAAAATTGTAAAATCTTGCGCACCGGCTGCTCGGAGGTGAATAGTACTTGCTAATCACAAACAAGTTAACCAATCAGAGTGCACGAAAAGCACTATTCACTTGTGTGGTATATACTAATTCAAGTTATTGTAAAATCGTTGTGAACCAAAACATATGAGAACATGGATTTAACTACAGTCCATACATTATCTTGGACACAAATAAACATTTTAAGTTTGATTTAGACAGAAAGCTGAATCTGAACTGAATCCAAAGCTGAATCTGAACCAAATTTCTTGACATGGTCACTAAACTGCAAATAGAAAAGACCACAGTGTATCTGCTATTTTTCTTATTAATTTTTATTCAATTTTCAGCAATAGAAATCAGATCAGTCTTTTCTCACACAAAGCTTATGATTAGTTGATTACAATGACTGGAAAAAAAAGGTGGGGTGCCGGTGTTCGTTGGTGAGCTGTAGCCAACTAACAGAGCTCAATTTCAAGGCAAATCTGCCATCTTTTCTATGTGCACGTGCATGAGCGTGTACTAAAAGACACCATAAATTATATGCAGTAAGGATGCATGATGCAAATGTGACGAATCACCTTAAGAAGTATAGCTGTATACTGAGTTGTCTTGCTCTGTTATCTGTTTCTGCAGATGTTGTGGAAGAACTGCACAGGGTTGCTTTCAGGTTTGTTTGTTATGCATGAATGAAAGGGCTTCCTGCAAAAGGGGTGTATATGTATTTTTGGCCTTAAAATCAAAATCTCTCTAAATTCCCTCTGCTTTGGCGTACAGACTGGTTATGGTGTTAGAAATGAAATTCTGTACTTATTATTTTTATGGTTTAAAGGCCTGGATTCAGCAAATGACCATATGACTTTTGCCTAAAACTGAACCAACTCAAAACAAAAGAAATCAACCAGGCATTACTTCCCATTTACAATTCATTAGTCCAACCCCAGCTTGGTGTGGGGATCCTGTTCTAAGAGTCTTTCTCAAAAGTTACAAAAATTACAAAATCACGTAGCTCACATCATAACTTTTTCAAATTACGATTGTAGTACTGATGAATTGTTGTGGAAGGTAAACTGTGTTAAACTGGACCATCAACACCTTGTTAATAAATCAGTTATGATGTACAAGATTGTAAATAATATGGTTCTGGAATATCTTAGAGCGTGCTTTGTCTTCCTTTCTGATACTTTAACTTATAACTTAAGATACAGTGATGGTACACTTGCTATCCCTCAGCCCTGCACTAATTATTGTAAAAAAATCTGTCCTACAGCAGAGCTGTACTGTGGAATAGTTTGCCCTTGAATATCCGACAGTCACCCTCGAAATACTGGCATTGAAAAGTACTGGCATTGAAATACTGTGAAATACTGACATTGAAATACTGTGAAATTCTGGCATTGAAATACTGTGAAATAATGGCATTGAATTACTGTGAAATAATGGTATTGAAATACTGTGAAATACTGGCATTCTAATGATACCAAACCAACTTTTCATGTTTTGCCCACGTTCCAACTAGTTTAGAACATGGGCAAAATTTAATTTTGAAGGGATTTTTTGCTCTCATCAGAGTATAAAATAAACGGACAGTATTTCACTGTGAGTCAAATTTCTGTTACACTGTATGTACTAATTGTCACAAGTGGGCATTTTCAGTGCACTCTTTAAATCTGTCTGTTATGTTTTGTTCGCAATGTCACACTTTTAGGACCCTGCAGTCAAGTGACCTCATAAAGGTACTTGAACATGGAACTGTCCAGCCCACAGCTGTCCTTTGTCAGTTGTTCTGACATTGTTTCTCTTTGTGTCAATTTCAGAAAAACACTGGGAAATTCCCTGTACTGCTTACCACACAGAAGTGGTGCATTTAGCCCTGGCTTGGTAATAATTTACAAGCATTTTTGTGCTTGTTCATGCATCAGCATTTCAGTTTTGCTTACTTTGATCAAATCTTACTTGCACCACAGCTAAGTTTGTTTTACCTTTGCCAACATCATGTTGCTTGTCTTGTGTGTCACAAACACTTTCTTTGTATTATAAATAGGCTGGTACAGTGTACCACTTCTTATGTGCCTTGTGTCTGTGATCATTCTCTTGCTAACGTATGTACAGTATGTTAATGTATTTGTTGTCAAGTCTTTCTTGTATGTCAGATTTAATGCCTAAACTTTTGTTGGTTCCCTGTGTGTCTCTGTGTTTCTGTCAGCTTTATTTGTTGTCCTCGTGTTTTGTTTGTTTGCTCTTGCATTAATTTATTGCCGTACCTGATGTGTCAGCTTTTCATATCCTTGTGCTATCTTTTTGTCATTATTTCTGAGCATGTTTGTAAATCCTCCTTTAAGCACCACCTCTCAAATAAGCCCCCCTCCCCCATTTTGTGGAGGGAGAATATCTTTTTGGCTCCAGTTCTCCTCCTGTCTTTTCCTTTACAGCCAAATTACAGTAAACAACATACTTGTTCTTGCACTGTAGTGCTTTATCCTCAGGTCACTGTCAAATTACAACTCTTACAGGTCTGTTTTCTTTTCAGTTGAGAAGCTATACCGATGAATGTTATGTAGGAGAGCGCATGGCCCTTGTAGGAGTTGGTGAGAACAGAAATAATAATCAAGCCATAAACAAACAATGTAAAAGATAATAAATACATTATCTGTTACTGTATATAATGATAAACCATAAAGACTCACAGATAAGCCGCACCTTTTTCCCAAAACTTGTCATTTGAAATCGAGGGTGCGGCTTATCTGCGATACATTTTTATGGAAAAGTACATAAATATGTACTACATAAAACTAAAACAGTATTGGTCATTGCTTTTGCAAGTTTGGTGGCTCCTAAAAGAGCCATTGGTAATGCAAGTATTAGCTTATTTCAAGCTCGCATTTCTGTCGCTGTTAAACAGTGCTAAACATTTGTTAACAGATTAACGCTTTATGGTCGCTTTTCTTGAACAGAAGAACATGACACAGCATGGGATTTCCATTCCCCCACAAAATTGTTTACAGCATTGGCAAGGGTTCATAACTTCAATGACAACCGCTCCTCCATGACCTCCATGAGCGAGAAAATAACACGCTGTTTCAAGTATTTGCGTGGCAAATGGCCCACTGTTTCTTCGCCGGTGTCCAGTCTTCCATCGTCCAAACTATTGCATGGCTACAAAGCTACGAAGATTCAGAATGATGAACACGCAAAATTCTATGAAAAACTGGCTATTCAATGAAGAAATACCTGTCAACAAGTAAAAGAATAACATCAATCATATGTAATAGTTGTGGATGTGATGTTTATTCTACTAAAGAGCTAAAATTGTGGGTACAACTTCGAGGTATTTTCAATTTCAATGTTGGCGAGTTTAGGTTCAAAGAAGACAGTGAGAAGACTTCTTAAGACTCAACTTTGAATTTCTTTCAACTTTCACTAGAAAAACTTTTTTTCCAAAATTTGAGTTGCTAAAGTCGGGGTGCGGCTTATCTGTGAGTGCGGTTTATCTGCGAGTCTTTACGGTACATACATGCAGACGTCTGAACTCACCCACAGAAGAATATTATTGTAAACTTCCATGAAACTATGTGTATTATAATAATAATAATAATAATAATAATATATAATATATAACTATATAATAATATTATCATTACCATTATGTTGTAAAATAATGGAATCAAGCAGCAGCCCCATATCCACTAGCCTCTTGTACTTTACATGTAGCTTGCTTGAATCTTTTCCTCTTGTTTTGGCCATCAGACTGATTATCACTAAAATGATAGTCTCCTGTTTGTCATCATCATCATCATCATCATCATCATCATCATCATCATTATTTATTAAAATTAAAAAAGTATTATTAATGTTAATGGCTTGCATTCAACCTGCAATCATGCAAAAGCAACAGAGAGTGCCTGATCGCAGGTTACAAATGTGGAGGGAATCAGGAATAGTTTGTTTTGTGCTCTGTATAAATCCTAAAGTTTATGAGATGATGAATTACTTGATTCACTTGTAGAAAGATTTGATGTTATGAGATAAATTTGTTTATAGGAGTCAGTCTTGTTTCAGTATGTGTACTGTATCTTTACAGGTGTTGATCATGACCAGTTGGTTGGCTTAGCTCAGGCAGAATTCTCATTTCTCCCACAAGGAAATGCTGCTCCAAAAGAAGCTACTAAATATCATGGAGGTAAGATACATTTATGGAATGTGTACCAGTTGCTACTGACAGAAGTCCAATACCAGTAAAGAAAAACGAAGTGTTTTTTGTGTACCAAAAAATTAATTTGGTCAATGGTGTCAACAAAACAAAGTTATGTTTATCCAGGCAATATTTGTACATTGCATGATAATTTAGAGCTCAAGGTAGGCCTTATGTTACATTAGAGAGCTTAAGCAACAATAAGGGTGATAGCAACAAGAATGCAACAAAACAATAGGCTTAATGAGCAAAAACAGTGGCTCTGCACGTGCGTTTTACATTTTGGTACATTTCCTTGCCATCCTTTGCAAAACAACAACATGAAGTAACCAAAGTTTAGGTTCTGTGGAGAATGTGAGCATATAGTGGTGAACTGTTCTTTATTTTTCCCAACTTCAATGTGTTTTTACAAGTTAAACAAGTTGGAAAAATCGTGAAAGAGTTATAATAATGAAGAAGCTACATTTTGTAGTGACATTTTCGTTGCCATTGCCATCGTCGTTGCTTAGGCTTTCCATGTTTGTTTGACCATGCATGCAGTGATGAACTGTAAAAAAGTAGTGAAAAATAGCAAATTTGATTGGTTTAGCAAATGGATACAAATCTGCACAGCTTTTGGTAAATGGTTCAGGGAATTCACTACACGTTTCCAGCAGAAAGACATGTCGTAACAGGTAATTTTCACGGTTCCATTTCAGGGTGTTCTTTTGTGAACACATGCAGAAATAGGCATTTTTTCAAGGCCAACAAAAATTGCTTTGACTATGATTTGGCCATTATAAAGCCAAATGTCCTACAAAAAATATTCCATTGTTTGCTTGGATATGGCATCCACTTATAGCTCTTTTGTCTTAGAGAACTTGTCAACCATATGCAATAATTATTATTATTGCATATGTTTACTTGTGATAAATAAATCCTAGTGAATAACCCTATTGTTGTTTGTTTGTTTTTCTCAACTGAAGCTCATTTGACTCGGAGACTATCGTTTATTCCTGACCAGTTACTTTGTGCAGATCCAGCTCTTGTAACTTCAAGGGAGGACAGAAAACAAAACTGGTGTGTGACTGCTCTGGCATATTTTCAGTGCCTTAGTGTTCAATGTTGTTTTTGCATTTCTTTCTCTAGGTGAAGTGATGAACTACAGGCCTGGCCCACTTGTTCATGCTATTATTGCAACAGAGGGACCTAGGTGGGTGGATATCAATGTTACAAGCGTAATCCTGTGATTTTCTTTTGTCTTGAAGAAATTCATCAGGCTAGTTAAGTTAATTAGTCGATTTAAATGTTCTTAAAACATAGCCAGTCTTAACATCTTAATGATGCTGACAGTTTCGATGGCTGATAGTCATCGAAACTGTCAGCATCATTAAGACATTAAGACTGGCTATGTTTTAAGAACATTTAAATCGATCCTGTGATTTTGTCGGACAAAAAAGTGTAACAGCCATGGACAGCACAGGCCGAAACAGCTGTTTATGGCTGCTAATGCTTGGGCTCAATCTTTGCTTTGGTAGATTTAAGTGTAATGCCCGCTACCTTGTGGCCTTAGTGCCTTTAGAGTGGCTTCAGCTTACTTAACCACATATATTCTATATATGTAGTTTTTTTTCTCTTCTTATACACTCGGTATAAAGTGCAGCTCTGTCTTTGTAGTTTTTCTTTGCAGAGCACACTTCTTGCTTGAATCAGATGGCATCTCACTTTGTTCACTTGGGTGGTGGCTGCAGATGTTACTTTTGTTTGAACAATTTGTTTGATAGTTACTGAAAGTCATGAAAATCTTTTTGCTGCTTTTTAACTTTGTCAAGCTCATTAGCTGTCATATAATACCACCACTACAGTTCTTTAAGAACTTGTTTAACTTTTTTATATGGTGCTTATTCAAAGTCAGATTGGGATTTTTGGAGAAGGCTATCATTTGAAACTCATTCGAAACAACAATAGTCACTTATTCTGAATGAAACCCAATTACTCTGATGTCAGCTTTCTCAATTTAAATGCCATTGTTTCTGTCTCCTTTCCAGTTTATTTAAAACAAATCTCATTGTTTTAAGTTTTGTTGTTTTGTTTTCAGTGTTTCAAAGAAACACCCTTTTGGTGTAAGGGATTTGGTTCTTATTTGAGGGCAATAGATGTCACATTTTTGCTTTTCTGCTCTTAAACAGGGGGAGTGGCTTCTTGGAGTAAACATGGTATTTTTGTATCCATGATAACAGTGGGATGAAACATACTCACCTTAAACGTTTTAATTTTCAGCTTGGGAAGTAAAGACTTTCTCACCTTCTCAGTGTATCAGGTGATTTCTCTGTCTTTGTTGGCTTATGTAAACTGCTGTTGTGAAATAATTATTCCAGTTCTATTTGATAAGTGGTACCAGAGGAAATTTTGCTGCAGAGTCCAAAAGATAAAATTGGACAACAAGTTTGCTACCCTCCTGGATGTCAATACTTGAAGTGTAAATGATGAAGATTAAAATGATTTTAACCTAGGTCAAAATGAAATTCCTTTGTCTTCTAACCCTACTGTAATTATTCATGATTCAGGAATAATTAGGATTTGGAGACAAAGGAATTTCATTTGACCTACAACATAAATTTGCATAAAGTCTTCTTAAAACAAGTGGCACATAAACATTTTTAGGAGAGTCCAAAAACATTATAGCACATCATTAGCCACTGGTTGTGCAGTGTGAGAAACATTCTAGAATTTTGCAAAATTAGAGCCAGTTTGGATGTTTAGGCCAACAACCACCAGTTTTGCATCCTGCTAGCCTTAACGTCACTTGGGCAGTATTTGTATAGGTAATCACATGATTTCGAGTGCAATTTGGAATAAATAAGCACGAGTAAATTTTTTCAAAGACTCACAAAATTGCACGAGCCCGTAGGGCGAGTGCAATTTGTGGTCTTTGAAAAAATTTACAAGTGCTTATTTATTCCAAATTGCACGAGAAAAATCATGTGATTACTTATTAATAATATACATGAAAAAATTGCGAGATAGCTTCTTAACGTTGCAGAAGCAACGCAACGAAGCTAAGGTGAACCAAAACAACAGTTTTCTCGATGTTTTTAAAGCGTTTTTAGCTGTAAAAACTGGCTAAACAATTACAGGCTATAACTATAAGGCTACTTTGTTTGCTAGTGTCTATCAAGCGCTGTAATCATTACCTTCAGGCTTTCTCGTTCGTTATCTTCGCCTTGTTTGTCCTTGTTTGTTTATTAATCTCGGCGTCAATCCATCAACGGACTCGTAATTCCAATTAGGTCGGCAATTCCCTTCTCTGGACACCACTGTTTCCAAACAGACAGCTAAAATACAGTGCTTTTCGCAGCCGTTTCTCCTTTTAAGAGCTGTTTTGCAGCTTCTCTGCTGTTATTGCGGTCACGAAGAAAGAAAACCTGCTCAAAAAGCCAGCCATTGTTTTGGCTCGCAGAGTCGCTTGCAGAGTCGCTTCAGACTTTGCGCCATTCAGAGGCCGCGTTTGATTGGCTCAATCGCAGCGCCTTTGTTTATCAACCAATCAGAATCCTCAGTTTTGTACCTTGTTTTGCACTGTATTTCCTTTTTTCTGCACCGAACTACCTTTTTTCTGCACCGGTGTTTCCTAAAAACTGCATTTCTCTTAGCCAATGAGAATCGAGAAATTTTTTCATGTATATTATTAGTATTGAAAGCATCCAGTTACAATTGTTGATCTTATTGTGTTCAAAACAAAGCTCCTCATCAGCTCAATTGATAGCCATTCATCAAGAGATTCAAAATTCAAACACGTGTTTTACTAGAAATAGAAATTGTCCTGTAACACAATATAAACCTTTTCCCTCCCCACTCTTTGTAGTTGCTTTCATTGTTTTAATTTATATGGAGAAGTTTGAGTTCACATGTCGTGATGATCCTTGGGTTGTAACAAGTATGGATGAGGAAAGTGCTTTTTGTTCTCATCCTGTAACTTGTTGTGGGGTGGGAAATGTAATGGACTCTACTTGTTTTAAAGTGCCTATGAAGCGAAATTTGTTTCTCGCTCATTTTAAAGTTTAATCCATAAAACTCAACATTCCAAGAGTTGAGGTGCTCTTGATTAAAATCGGCGATTATACAAGCGATCATAGAATTTCGCGAATAAACACGACCCAGACCCCTGACCATTTTAAAGGCAAAATAGCCCAACTTCAAACGCTCGTAAAATCAACAGTTTTGATCACAAGCACCTCAAATTTTGAGATTCTTGCGATTTTAGGGGTAAACTGTAAAATTAGCAAGAAACAAATTTCGCTTCATGGGCACTTTAACTATAGAAAAGAGAAAAGATAATGAAACAAAATTTTTTATCCAGGGTGTGGTAAATAGCATAACAACCTAGAGGACACAGTTATAGTTTGTGGAGATACATTATTTCTTCTTCCATGGCCATTTGATTTAGTAACCTTGAGTAGGATTTACAGTATACCAATGTTTTATTTGCTGTTTTAATACAGAAACTCCTTGGTGTCACCCCATACATTAAGTGGGGAAGCAACATAGCAACAAACAGGTACATTATCGTTATCGTTATCACTATTAATCTCATCATTTTCATCATCATTGTCACTATCATTATTATCAATCGTGATATATGTTTTTTTTCCCTTTTTGAAGGTGTACGTTCACGTTGGTGTCAGTTACATGACTGCTGCTTTGAAATGTTTGGTCTATTAATGTTGTAGTCACAGAGAAACATCATTTTGATTTTCAGGTTATTGAAGGCTGCAGCTGAATCTGCTGTTGGCGCTTGTGCAGTAAGTTGACCAATGTTATCCTAGCTTAGTAAACCACCCCAATGACTCAGTCTCCATGTTCTAACCACACCTGTACCTCGGAGGAAAGCTATCTTTGAAAAATCATAGATCTTACGATCCTGTAAATTCATCCAAAGGTTTTCTATGGCATATCAGTTGCATTTACCTATAGATAGGTTAAAGTAGCACGATGTTTCAGCATTATATTTGAAGAGCTTTGTGGAAAACTATACTGAGTCACTTTTTGGGTGTTTTTTTTTTCTTTGCTTAAACTGAATTTGTGATTTCTCGCATACAGGCTTGTTTTCGTGTGGTAAACATTGCCCTGTATTTTTTACGCTGTTTTGCGCTAGTTTTCGAGAAAACACAGGCCAAGAAACTCAAGTCACTTAGTAGAGTTTTCCACTGAGCTCTTCATTTGTACAGTTTGAACTGCTTGATTCATGGTGTCACCTCTGATAAAAGAGTGGCACGTCCTAACAACGAAAGCGTGAAATAATACGATGATAGTAATAGTAACTAGTACTTTGCCTAGATGTTTTCTTTTCCTTTTCCTTGCCGCAATATAAAGTGAACATGGGATTATTTTTTTTCAGGCATCAGCTTTCAGTGCCAGCTATTCTGATGGTGGTCTGTTCGGTTGTTACATTGTTGCAGACGCAGCAAATGCCCCAAGGTATCAGTTTCAGTTTTTCTTTTTTCTTTTACTCTGACCAATCACAACAGAAGTAAGAAGTGCAATGAGCCAATCAGAATACGAAGCAATTACATGTAGCCGGCGTAAAGCGCGGGAAAATACGCTTGTGCAAATCACAATTGGTTTTGGTTTTGCTTCTCATTGGTAGAGAAAGTGGCGCGAGTTTTCCTGGCCAATCACAGAGCGAAGCAATGTAAAACCAAGGCAAGACCGTAATTACTTTCGACACTCAATTGAAAACCGCTCTGTGACACTTGTTTGTTTCATGTAATCACAGTTCGTTCGTTCATTGTTTTGTTTCTCCCTTTGACTTCCTTTCTTTCTCCCTGTCTCCTTTTCTTTCTTCTAAGAGGTGATAACAATCAGAAAATCGAGGATTATCACGGCGGCCATGTTGGAGGTTAAAAAACAATAAAGTTATTCACACAACAATAAAATTTATTTCCCGAAGGAAAGTCATTCTTTTGTTTCGTACCTCCAACATGGCGCCCGTGAAAACCCTCTATAGCATATTAGAAATATCACTTGAGGTGTCCTGACAAAATAAATTACATACCCAGTATTATGAAGTCGATCAACAGATTACTCATTGATCATCGCCAATAACCTGAAATGACTAATCAGTTGATTACTCACTCATTACCCATCGATTACTCCTTGATGTCACTGATCATCGATTAGTTACGTCTGGCGTGTTGTATTGCATATGTGCTGGATTGTTACATTTGACACATCACAATCTCTCTGCAGGTGATGAAGGCTGTTGTGGGCCAGTTCTCCAACGCTTCCAAAGGAGACGTCTCTGATAAGGATGTGACGCGAGCAAAGTGAGTTTTGATGGCATCACAGAAAAGTTACTCTTCCATGTGAATTCTCACACTTCAGTTTTGTCTGTAGACAGACTGGCAAAATGTAGACATCACTGTAGCCGGAAGCTGTCATTTGAGTAGTCGCACTATAGTTTTTCAACAACAGGCATTTTAATCATTGAATTGTTTGATCACCCCAGAAAAGTACTGCTTAGTACATGTGTGTTTTATTTGTATCATCACGCTTAAGATTACATCTAGAGAAAGGATAATTATCGTTTCCAAATTGTTCAGCATAGCGCGATGATTTACCAGTCTTCAAATAAGTATGCCCACACTTAATAGCTGGATTTTTGTCTTAAAACGTCATTGCATGATGCCAAGTTGAATTCTGAGGCTGTTGTAATGGGTGAACTGAAAAGCGACGCATTTCTTGGAAGAGAGCCCGGGAAAATTGCAAATGTTAGCTCTAAATAGTCCATCTTCAAGTGGATTTACCATGCAATGGAGACTGAGGCCGGGACTATAAAAATATTTGCTTCTAAATTGATTATCAAAAACTATATTACAAGTGATACAGTTTATCCGCTGGATAAAGTTATCTGCCCTTTGAACAGCTGGGGCTAGTAGTCCACATTCACTAGCATGTGTTTAGTTGAATAATTCTGCTCAATATTTATCTTCTTCTTTTTCTCCAGGAATCAGATGAAGGCGCACTTGCTCATGAACAGCGAAAGCCAGGATACGCTGTTTGAAGACATCGGCACCCAGGTTAGTCCTCTTTCTGGAGTACTGAGTTTTATCCCTAAAGCCCAGGCTAAACATTCTGTAACATTGCCATATAACGCGTGTAGCATTATGTTGCAGAATGTTTATTAAATTCTACAAGTCCTCTGTTTCTACTTTAGTTGTAGGGATGATCAGTTTCAGGATGTAGGTGATCAGAGTTTTGTTCGCAGACTCGGGTGTGTTGTGATCGCTAACTTTGCGCGATTACTGTTTGTAGTCAGTTCAGGTGATCGTACGTTTTTCTTCAAGTTTGTGACTAAACACTTCTTTGATTTTATGATTGTTGTGTGATTGATGGAGATTTTGTCCTTTAGTGATTTTTCCTTCTTTTTCCATTGGTGGCTGGTTAAAGATACGTTTGAGTTTAGGTTGCTGTTCGATAATACGCCAGTGTTTCCTAAGAATCTTTTTGAGATTCGGTGTGTCTGGGTTGTAA
Organism: Pachyseris speciosa; assembly: GCA_016490735.1. Classification (NCBI taxonomy): domain Eukaryota; kingdom Metazoa; phylum Cnidaria; class Anthozoa; order Scleractinia; family Pachyseridae; genus Pachyseris; species Pachyseris speciosa. The sequence goes on along the minus strand of JAEMWC010000199.1, from coordinate 724,640 downwards.
GTGGCAACAAACGGTAGAATCTCTTTTGTTTGTTTTGTTGTTGCGGAGAGCTTCTTTTCTGTAGGTGAACCTCAGTCAGGATTTTTTTTTAACGAGTGTCAGAGGATAGCCTCTTTTATAGTTCGAGCCTTTGTTCGAAGCCTCGTTTGTTGTTTTCAGTCAAAGATCTCTTTGACTGAGTTAATTCCTAAGAGACGTAGTGCTTCTCCTTTGATGGAAACCTTTTTGGAGTTAAAAGGGGGCAGGATGAGAAGTGCATTTACTGAAAAGTTTCAGTGTATTTGTAAATCAAGGATTTTGAGAGTTGAAAGTAGCGGTCCTTTGAAAACCGGTTAAACGTCACCCAACATCACCCAACATTCTTTGAGCAAATAATTTTGATCGCACGTCATCTGACATGGGTTGCTAAACGTTATAGCATTTTTAAATGAGCAAAGTGCTGCCAAAATTTTTGTTTAACTGATAATGTTAGGGCGTTTACGTTTATGAGACTGACCTGCTGTAACGTCCTGGTAACCAAAAGAAATCAAACTAGACGCGGCAGAGAAGAATATGTTTTTGTAGAACAGGGTATCATGTTGTTAAATTTGTTTGTATGTGATGATTTCTGCCTTTAGGTACTAACCAAGGGAAGTTATACATCACCGGAAGAAGTCGCCGCCGCAGTCGACTCCATCACAAAGAACGATGTCTTGACGGTGAGAGAAGAGCCTGCTTCTTTTAAAATCATACTGAAACTCGGACAGTCTCTGTCTCCTTTGTTTATGCTTCTTATTGGTATAGAAACTTACTTTCTCGACCAAATTCTGTTCTTATGTCTCGCTTGTTGCTATAGTATTATGAGGGTCCACGAAAGGAAACGCTTTAAGATTTCATCCATTTCATTTAGAGATCAGTGCATAGCAACAAATAAGAGTGGTGCCTGAGAGTTTTCATTTGAATGGTCACACTTCAGGATTTGATCCTCAAACGCGAGAGGTCCACCCACCTAATTCAGCTCAAACTGCACTAAACAGACGTACTTATCAACAGCTTCTAATGATTACATTTAACGAAAGGATTTATCCTCAGACTCAAAACGTGAACCATTATGTACAGCTCAGGAACTCAGTGGAACTGTTACAAAGAAGAGTACTGCTTCTCACGGGCTAACAATTTTCCATTTGAGTGGTCACACTTTAGGATTTTACGCTCAAACTCACAAGTTAGAATCAGCATAGCAATCCTTAGTTTACAGTCTGATGATCGCACTGTCAGAATTCATCCTCAGACAAAGGTGAAGACTACGATGTCAATGAATAACACCAAATGAAAGTACAAATCGTTGATTTCCATTGGAAAAGTCGCGCTAAAGCTTTTCACTCAGTCACAAAAGTTGCAACCACTTTCTTCAGCATGGTTAAAAGGAGGGTTTCACGTCTTCAGCATGGTTAAAGGGCGGGTTTCACGGTTCGTCGCATGTGCAAAGTGTAATGTTAGCCCATTCGATTCTGTTGTTTATAAAACAACCGGAAGCTTGCAGGTGACTGTCGCGGTAAATTTGGCTTTGAGAATTTCGTGGTCAGTCGCCGCGAAAGGTGTGATCCCTCATTTTTAATGTTCCATAAAGTACATTTTAGTTGTCGTGTCAACCACGTGTTTTGTCATTTATCACGAATTGTAATTTTGTGCAAGCAGAATGATAGTCTACGCGTAGCCATACTGCTACACGAAGGCTTGTAGAATGATAGGCTCGATTTCCGCCGCTCAGTCGGGTACAGAGCTCATTTCCCGAAGCAGCAGCTGGTAATCGAGCCTATTAGAATGACTGATGCACAAATTTCACGAAAGATCTCAGCGGGTTTACACAGAAAATGTCGAATTTAGTTTTGAACATGGAATTTATTCTTCAACCCGAAGGTTTTATTTCGGACGGGACGCCGCTTAAGTGATGTACTCGCATCTGATTGATTTCTTAACAATGGAATTGACTTGGCCACGTCATAGCTCGCACATGCGCTAAACCGTGAAACTCTCCCATTAAGAGTGCTCTAGCAAACTACAACTCAGCGCTTTCTAGATTAATTGAACACAACAGAGTCTCGTGCACATCTTCAAATCTTAGACTTCATTAACATTATTGAATGTAGAATTGTCTCTCTGATGTACAGGATTGAGTTTGTTTTACTTCCCCGTTGCAGGTGGCTAAACGCGTGTTCTCTGGCAAGCCAGCCTTGTCTGCTGCAGGCGATGTTTCTTCAATGCCTGGTTTGGACGAGCTCTTCTAATACTGACCTTGTTTTCACGCGTTTCCCGTAATTGTATGGTGGTGTGTTAAATAGTGCTAAGCCGGCCATTGATATAGACTTACTATATTTAACTTAGCTGATTGTTTATCGCACCGGTGGTTGTAAAGAGATGAATGTTAATCAATAAATGCGTTGCCTTCTTCTTGGCACTTTTAAAACTTGTTGGCTTCTGGCAGTTTGGACTTTGCATCAATCAGAGCTATTTCGCTTTGACAAAGTAAAATTTCCTTAAATTAATGTTGTAAAATTCTTCAAATTTTGACTTGGAGATGAAACCGCCTACCCCCAGCATACTGCTAGTTTTCTTCGTTTCTTCGTTAACCAGTCATAAAAAAAAATGAGGAAGAACTGGACGGCGAAAGCTTTTCCTTATGCATTAATCAGGATAATGAGAAGATTTTATACATTGGAAAAAAACTGGAGGTTAATGGTACTTAGGCCAAGGTTTCTATAGTTTTCTGTTGCTGTTGTCCTGGAACGGAAAGGTTCAAGTATGTGTATACGCTTGCACGGGGAAAAACCTGAAGTTTGCATGAAGGCGCTACGGCTTATTTCTAAGGGACGTCTTTCAAGCTGTTACTGGTGGGTGGGGTTCTTCAGGTTTTCTGAGTGTGCCCTCTATGTTTTGTACCATTTCAAAGTATTACTTTCATTGCCAATCAAAGATGCGTTCTGCTAAAGAGGTTTCACTTCTTGCATGTCTCGAGAACAAATTAGCCACTTTCTAAACGAGTAAGGGACTGGGAACGAGGTTTTAATTTATCGATGGGAAAAAATTGTTCTCACTGCATGAAAGAGCATCTCAGAAATAGTCACTTAACCAACTTTGACGCTGTTCAGTTGAACTGGAGCTGAAAAAAGCAAGCACAAGCGCTTTTCTTTTCCTTGTGCTTGGGATTATGCTTGTGTAGTGTGAAAACGACGTTCGTTTTCACTTGGCATAAGATACTTATGCTTGCGTTTGTGGTTGCGTCGCTAGTGAAAACCAGGCTTATGGTTTGGAGCGACGGCACTTTCCGAAATAGAGACATTTGTATGGGATTTTTTTTAAGTTTTAAATGCATGTTTTCTGGCAGCGTTTCAACCAAACATGCTCAAACTTGCTGCAACTGCTTATTTTGAGATACCCTTTCATGTGAGAATCGATTTAGTTCAATATCATGATTTTCAATGAAATTTGGATTCGTCTCCAGGCCCTCACTCGTTTAGAAAGTGGCTACTTAGAGCTCTGATCGCACCTTCGGTCATTTTGGTCCGTTTCTCTGGAATTCTCTTGACGATATGCTCCATTCCAAATAATAATGTAATAGAGCTACACCGGCCCCGTGGTTCCTCGGGACCATGGTTTGGTCTCATCCCTACGGGAGACTTAGCAAACACTTTTCAGACAGTATAGTGTCCATCTACGAATTTCTAACTTTAAACCTTCATTAAATCTTCAATATTTCCTATTTCCCTAAATTCAACTAATCCTTTGAGAAGAATTACCTCTTCCCAAATATAACCCCAAATCAAAAAAATCAAAAAATACCCACAACCGTAATATTGTTAAATATTGTTATCTTGTCTTATCTTAACATAGCGTCGTGGGATTTTAATTGTTTGAAACGCGAACGAGATATTAGCATTAAATCCATGCGGTTAAGCGACTAATAAACGATATTCAGGTGAAATCCCGCCTTAATTTGATGATTCAGTTGAAACGACATTGTTAAAGCTAAGTTGAAGACAAGTGTTTTCCAGTGCTTTCCTGTATTGCTATTTATTATGCTGTAGGAGGGATTTATGTAGGGTCTGGAGATATTCAAATGTAAAGCATTTTTGTTTTGTGTTCTCCCTCAATTGACTTCAGATATGCGAGTATTGAGTGTTGATAGAAGCCAATGACGTCATGGGCCCCTCGTGTTGAGTGCCAATACTTTCCTTGGAGCCTTAGAGCCTGACTGAGGAAACACCTCATGATTATTTTGGCTGGTTCAATGACGCAGCGAAACTGGTCAACTCTCGTCATGTACGGAAATAAGTGGGGTTTTTTATTACGTTTGGCTTCCTCGTGCGTTGGGTGTCACAATACAAATGGCTATTGCCGGAAAGGACGGATAAAAACGGCGTAATGTGGGGGATATCATGTCCGTCTGGTGGCTGCTGAAGCGCGCAAGTATACATGATTGAATTTTCATAATCAGCACAAATTGCGAAACACAACTTCCTAAATATCTTGACAGTGGATTTGTCAAATATAGTACATGGATGAAAAGTAACACGCTCGGTCTAGCTCTGTACAAAACTGAAGCAGTTCAGAAGAGAAACGAAGCCGTCGAAAAACCTTCTGTTTTGAATAGGATCATGACCGTGCGATATCGGTATCAAGCGTATGGCGGTCTAGAAACTGAGCTCATACACGCAGAACGAGATCTGCTCATTCTGTGAGTTGTAAGTGGAATGCAGTATGGCGAAGATGAAAAAGATCGAAAACTGTTGAGTAGATCTCACCCCTAAAAGTATAGTGTTTACATGGACGCGCTATTTATATATTTTCTTGACAAAACAACTTTTAAAACGTGAGGGCTGGGCTAACAAGGCGGCCGGGAAGAAGGAACTCGATTGTATAGGGGGATTCATGCTTACGTCATTGTTTACATTTTTGCTCATTTGCATACGGCTTACAGAAGGAAACATGTTAGATGTCATTTGACTCCAGGCAACTAAAGAGCTAGTGAAATTTAATACATTGTGAAATTTTTAGCTCTTTAGGTGTAGTATTCAAGGAGATATTGTCTTCCATAAACTGCAAAATTTCTGGGTGGCAAAAGCACTAATGAGCTCATACATTCCTTGTAAAATTTTGTGTTTTTAAACCTGCGTTGCACAAAAAGTATTCACTACATGAGGCTCATATTCATTGCTAGAGTTATTCATGCTATGACCTTTCAACATTCAGAACTGATTTATTTGTAGCTCCATCAGAAACTGAATTGTTCATGCTAATGAGGCAAATATTGTAAACAAGGATTCCCCTATAACGAGTGATTACATAACTGCTCGTGACGCAAGGGTTGAACAGCAGATAATGCGAGAAAATGAATACATTGTAAAAGAAGAGACAACTGGCAGTCATTATTTGTATGGTGTATTATTATATGACTGGCTCTTTCAGCGGTCAAGATGAATCAATTCTCCCGCTGTGATTGGCTACCCGCGAGGTCAAGATGGAGCCACCTTGACCGCTCGGGATAGCCCGTTAGTCCCGCGTTTTAATGCTTTTTAATAGCGTCCTTAGAGTCCTATAATAAAGCCTTTATTGACCAAGCTTGTTCGGTCAAGATGGCGGGATATTGGCCTCGTTCTTTTTATGCGTGTTTATGAACCTCGACTTCGTCTTGGTCCATAAACACGCAAAAAAAGAACTTGGCCAATATCCCGCCATCTTGACCTCACGCTTGGCCAATAACCCATAAATACAGAGAACAGCATAGTGCTACTCGACTGTACCAGTTACATAACTCATGTTTTCAAGTTGTTTGAAGGGATGTGAATAGAGGTCATTGGTGAAGAAAAATGACTGCAAACTTTGAAACTGATGAGAAATGCTAGCAAATGGAAGCAGCTTTTCGAATTCCCCGAAGCGAAGACGATTGACTGGTGATGATGTTGACAAATTACCTCTTGATCGCTGTTTTGTTTTCAGATGGGGGCAAATTTGCTTTTTACGCCCACTTTAAGATGGCCGGCAGGCATTTGCTTGACCTCTTAATCTTTTAGCGACAAAAACATTATGGAATCAAAAGGAAAACCAGAACACTAATTGTTTTGCCTCTGGCTACAGACGGCTAGGTGGCAAAAGGAGGACAACTTTAAATATTTTGTTCGATTTTTTCAAACTTCGGGAAAATCGCTTTATTTGATAATGCTTAGTTTTCTTTGAGAAAATCACTTGACATCTTTCACTTTGTGTTTGCTGAATATTTCGTGGCCGAGCAGAGGTAGTTCGCCTTAGTTTTAAGACGGTTTTAAACTGACAACCAACTGAAATGCCGTTCTTCTGTTTCAGGGTCAGTTATAGGACGTACCGCATCGAAGGTACTAAGCGTTGGCATATACCTTTTGGCTTCAGTAGTTGGTCAGAATTTATTAAGGTGAATTACGGTCCGTGTTGGTTTGATCTCGAGAAGTTTTAAACATATCAGTAGTGGAAATCTCGTAACGTACACAAAGGTCTAACTAAAAGTCTACCGAACACTCAAAATGAAATTTCTCGAAGGCACTCGTGTAATAAAAAATTAGTCTTGAAGTGGCAACGATGATAACATGGAAGATGCGGTTGATAGCAGAATTTGTGTCACGTTATTCTTACTAAGTTTCGCACGCACTTAATTTCGCGAAACTTCGGACACCGTATTACGCGAGTATTTAATTTCGTGATTTGGGAGAAAAAAAGAACCGAAGCATATTTGATTTCGTGATTTCGTCATTTCTTTAATCTCGCGTAAAGACCATCCAGGAGGTACTATGAATGTTCGATCATAGCACAAAAGAGGTTTAGAAAGATTTAGAGGAAAAGAATGGCACAGATTAGATTGCAGTCGGGGAAGTAAATAACAAACTCCAGCGAAGATTAGTATTGTATTGTTTTTTAAATGTCATACGGTTTTTAATTTCGCGATTTTATTTTTAACACGATCTATTTTTAGCAAGCATTAAATTTTGCGATGTTTTGTATCGCGAAAAAATGCCCATGCATAAGGTCCTTAACAAACGTTTGTGCGTTCTAACGTTGGGGTGCTTCTTACGTGCGGAGCTCTGGAAAAAAATCGACGCAAAATACGTATGTTATACAAGACTGCAAACAGTTCCCTGGGCGCGGTGCCTGCGTTTTCGTGACTCCATGTTTGGAAGGCGTCTCCAAGGTTCACGAACTCGAAGGCCTTGTTTTGAATGCACGCGACGCGGTTTTAAGTTGTTCTCTATTATGGAAACAAAACAGCCCAAAGGGAATCGTTGGATTGGTTCTGTGCCTCCCAAGCCGGGTGGGGCGGGAGAAGATGAGGGGGTGTAATGCACTTATAAATGTGTATTTGAAAAAAGCTTGTACGTTTGAGCTGTTTTGTGATAAGCAGAAAACACAGTTTGGCTCCTTTGGTCTACAAACTATTTTGCTGTTGTGTGCATGCTCAGAATTTAAATTAAAACATGTTTACTGGCAATGATTTGCCCATCATCGTGATTCTTTCAAGACCAGACTGCCTCGGTGAGTGGGCTCCCGGCGGCGACGAGGAAAATTCAGTCTTGAAAGAATTTATGTAATAAAGGAAATCATTACTGAAATAGAAGCATTCATTGAAAGATTCCTTAATTTACAGCGTCATTTTTTGCCGCGGGCAAGTGACGTTAAAAGAATCACGAAGGTTGCATCTTGGTTTGAAATCATGTTGCAAGCTGGGTCTGCCCACTGGAGAGAGCTCGTCATCGGTTTTTGGCATTTTCTGGATTGAGGCTTAACTCAATATGAATTCATTCCCGTTTTCTTTTGTGTATTTGTTGTTCGCAGTAGTCTAATCACGGGCAAAATAATTTTTTTTACGTAATAGTCTGTAAACTGCGTTTAACAGAAACCAGCTGTAAAATGGCCAGGTCTGACAATGAGAATCGATGATGATCTTTTGTTTGTCTGATACACCCTAGGGTTAGATACATTATCCCGGCAAATGCTACAGTCGGAGCATCGATCATAATGACCGGACGGCATAATGGGCAGTTTTCCAGCATAAAGAGAATAATAATTAATAATAATTTTTAGGCATAATGCTGTTGTTTTAAGGGTGACGCTCAAAAGCATAATGCTCAAATTTTCAAGCATAATGTATCTAACCCTAATACACACGCCTTGGATCCATACCCTTTTTAGTCAAAACTTTGCTTAACAATCTTTTATTGTTGTATGATCAGACCTCGGCTGATTATAGGTACGAAAACGTAAAGCTTGTGGGATGTGGCTGGAGTGACAAGGATACTTCACAAATTAATGTGATCAAGTAAGCTGAAGCCACTCAAAAGGCACTAAGGCCACAAGGTAGCGGGCATTACCCCTTAAATCTACCAAAGTAAAGATTGAGCCCAAGCATTAGCAGCCATGGACAGCTGTTTCGGCCTTGTTAGGCCTCATCAGCATGGCATAGCTAATGCTCAGGCTCAAGTGCCCATCTTTACGAACGCTGTCAAAGTGGTTTGTCATTTCAAGGTAAAAGATGTCTGCAAATCATTGTCCAATATCTGTACTCATGCAGAAAATGCCTCTGCGAAACTAAAGCCAAAACTTGCGTCTACTAGCGAGTCCGTTTGACCAGGACTTGAGTGCACTTGCGCTGACGTGCGATGACTTGCGCTCGCTTGGTGGAGATCAAATTTGAACGCAAGTCGACCCAAGTTTTTCACCGTTTGGCCACCCAACCCAAGTCAACGCAAGTTGAGGGAATAACTCGTGGTTATAGCAACCTGTTAGCCAATGAAATACAGGATATGTAGTCAAAATGTGCTTTTTTAGCGACTTGCAAGGGAACTTGCGACTCCGTTTGGCCACCCAACGCAAGTCTGTACACAATTTCAACTTGCGGCTACTTACAACTACAAGTCTTGGCCAAACGGACTCGCAACTCGTCGCAACTAGCCGCAAGATGAACTTGCCTACAGACTTGCGTTGGGTGGCCAAACGGACTCGCAAGTTTCCTCACAAGTACACGCAAGTCGCAAACAAAACCATTCGAAGACTACACATCTTGTATTTCACTCACCTTGCGTTGACTTGGGTTGGGTGGCCAAACGGTGAAAAGCTTGCGTCGACTTGCGGGCAAATGTGATCTCGACCAAAGTGAGCGCAAGTCATTGCACGTCAACGCAAGCGCATGCAAGCCCTGGCCAAACGGACTCGCAAGTAGATCCGGCCAAGTTTTCAACTTGCGTCTATTTGCGAGTCTCGGAGCTTGAAAAAAGAGGCACTTTTTCAAGCTGCAATCCACTTCCACTTGCAATCCGTAACAAAAGACGACAACACTTTCAGTGCAGCGAAGCACTCTTTGATGACAAAATTATGCCATCACTTTTAGGTTTTCGTTGATGCCAAGGCATCTGGTAGCTTTTGAAGTGATGGCTAAGACATATGTTAATTTTTGGAGTAATCTGACTAAATAGCAGGCATTTTCCCACCTTTCTTAAGTGTCCCCATAAGACCTGTTTTCTGAAATGAAGAACACATGATTGGTGGGAATGTTGTGTCGGCAAGTTTTCAATGTGCAAACTAAGATAATGTTGAGGTGTTAACTAAAGATTCATACGATGTAACGTTGAATGGAATAATAGCTCAAAAAATTCATAGAAATCTAACTTGTGAAAGCTCGTATCCGCACTTCAGTCTCGTACAGTTCGGATACCGTACGGTATGCGTGATGATGCGTGATATGTAATTTACGATCTTTCTTGATGGGTTTATCCGTTTCCTCTGCGTCATTGGCTTTAAGATCTCCCTCATCTGAGTCATCATCGTCGGTGGTCACTGAAACAGTTAGGGTATAAATAAGAAAGGCTTATAAAGACTCCGGGGCCTTATATGGGGTCTTATATACGGAGGTGGAATTTTACAGTATTTTGACACGGACTTAATCCTATTTATTGCCACAATTTCAGCTGTATGTCGAAAACTTTTAAGCAACGATTTATCCACCCTAATACAGCTTGTTAAGCTAACCCACGCACTCTTGACGCCATGATCTAACCCCAGCATTGTGACTCGTCACCAGATAATGTAACCTAAATTTTTCGCTTGAGTTCTTACACTTCACCACTTTTCCTCCTTTTGTGTAGTTGGGTTGGCTAATATAAGTTGTAGGTAGTACGTACCGCCGGTGATTTTTTCCTACTATTTTCTTTCGTGTGCGCGTGTGTGTTCGACCTTCTTTCTGTCTGTTTGTTTTTAAAACACAACCCGGATGTTCCAAACTCAAAGTCTTGCCGGGAATTGTCACTTTCCCAAGAGTTCAAAAATGATCGGAAATTTTGATCCTGCGGTTAGAGTATCACTCGACTCTAGATTTCGTAGCAATCTGAGATGTTGTTTTTGTTTGTTTTTCCTTCTTTCTTTTCGTTTTAGGTCCTTATATATTAGGGAATACTATAAGTCATACGCGTGTTTCCTTTCTATTTTTACATTTTAGTCCTTATATTTTGGGAAATGCTATAAGTCATCCGCGTGTTTTCCTTTCTAATTTTACATCTTATATTTTGGAAAATGCTGTAAGCCATCCGAGTGTTTCCCTTTCCTATTTTACATTTTTGTCCTTATATTTTGGAAACTCCTTTTTCCCTTCCAATTTGACATCTTAAACTAACAAACAGGTGGGCGGTAAGTATGCGTGAGTAATCTATTTGAATTACAATACATTCTTTTGTCTATCGCGCTTTGCTCTCTCCAAGAGTTCGCTCATAATACTGTTGCTTTGAAGAACTTTGATTCAAAAGGCTTCAATTTCGTGAGATATCGAGAAAGAACTAGAACTGGGTGGGTGGACTATAGCTTGATAAGATTTCAACCTGACACCTAAGGCCGATCAAGGGAGTTTGTGAAAATTAGAATCATACCATAGCAGCTCATTACTCACCACCCTTTGTCTTTGTCACGAAACGCAGCTGCAACAGAAAGTAAAAAAGTGAGCTTCCAAAATCTCAGAAAGGTTACTTTAAAAAGAGGGTGTTTGCATGTAATTAGTGTAGTTTTCAGTAATAACCAACAGGATAGCCAGTCATGAAATAGACTTTGGCGCGCCAGTGAAATTGGAATCAGATGAGAAATGCATTATTATATAGATATAGAGGGCAGTCTTGTTCAGAGAAAACATGAAGCACTGATTAGTTATAACAGATTTGATCGAGTAGTTGTTGTTTGTTGTTGTTGTTGCGTTGTTGTTAATCCATCGTTTCAATGAAATAAAGTATGTTGTATTGAAACGCCATTATATTTTACCTTATGGCTGAAATTAAACACTTGAGACATGGGCAATCGCTTCAGTTTGGATTTAAGGCTTTCTGGTCACCCCTGTGCCCTCCGGCTCTGGTAACCTGGGTTTTATCTTTCAGAAACAAGTTGGAGGCGGAGTTGCCCTTAAAACTTAAATTTCACGGCTTGTTTCATGGGCGTTTTGCCCCCGAATGTTTTGAAAACTAAAAATACCACAGCTCGGCAATCTTGTTATCAAGTTGTACTCAGTTGACTCGAGCCAGTTTACTGAGGTTGCAGTGATCATTTCAGCTTTCGAAGGATTTCTGCTCCTTTGTGGCCTGCTTCAAGTTGCAATCTTGTTATCGAGTTGTACTCAGTTGACTCGAGCCAGTTTACTGAGGTTGCATTGATCATTTCAGCTTTCGAAGGATTTCTGCTCCTCTTTCCTGCTTTAAGTTGTGTTCTCCCTGCTTTGTGTTCTGTCTGTATTTTTCCAGAGGCGCGGCCTTTCGTGAAAGCGGTCACAGAATTTTTGTAGTGAAACCGACCTGGAAGATTAAATTAACAAGGGCGGATTTGCTAGACATGCACTTCCTATCGTTTCTCGAAATGTCGACTCGGACAAATCCTTTTAACCTCAAATTTCGTAAGACTGATCTATGTTTCCAGGCAAAGCTATTGTTTGTACTTTATATTGTTCTACAACGTGGACTTAACCTTCAAGTGGGATAAATTCTTACAATGTGTTCTTTTATACTAAGGAGAAGAAGATAGTCTTAACTTTTGAATCTATGGACGAGATCCTTAAAATTGCTCCTTCAGCTATGAGCAGAAAGCTATGCTGTCATGCGGGGGAGTTTGTTTGTTAACAGAACTTTGCAAAAATTTGTATCTGGTCGTGTGAGCGCTGTGGAAAAGGTTAGAGGTGGTTACGGTTTCGATAAACCGCTGCACGTTAGGAGCTCGCACTTTCACCAGTTTAGATATCCACTCGAGACTCCTTCATCTAAGAAACCGTTCCGGTGGATTAACTTTGTCTTCTTGTTCTTTGTTTGGAACAGAGAACAATGGACTCTTCGACTGTTTAATCTGGGTTCTATTTATTTGTCATTACACAGTGGTGATTGTTGACCTTTGAAAAGGGTATATTATTCATTTTCAAAACAATACTCACAAGACCGTGGGAAAAAATTGCAGAGCATGACGCAACCATTTGCCGCAATCTGTCTTTTATTTACAAGTTCTCGTAAGGAAATGGTACCATAAAGCGTGTTTAAATGTTGACAGAAACGTAAAGAAAAGGAACTCTATACAACAGCGACTTGTTTTGCTTATGCTTAACGATTCCACACACAGAACTGCATGATCAAGTTTCAACTTCTCATAACCAAAACGCGAATCAGCCAAAAAACAACTGAATAGCGTTAAAGACCTCATTAGAAAGAAGGCTTTTAAAATTTCTAAAGACAACCAAGTACTTACAGGGTTAAACTGGCAGCAAACGGGGAAAATAATTCTTTATAACAGACTCGCTATTTACACCATTTGTCGCTATAATTAGTTCTACTGGTTGGTATTATGGTTTTGAAGTCATCTCTCGTATTAACAGCCCAATCCTCGATATTGCGTCTCCATGTTTAAGAGTTTCATATCAATAATTAACACCCGGCATTGTATTTAAGTGCGTCATCGTGTTACCTGAAAAGGAATGTTCTGTTTGATGAATTTCCCTTTTTCTGAACATGACGTTTCCTTGTAACTGTTTTAATCTCTGGCTTCAGCCAAAATTGCCCACGTTAGAAAACTATATCATTTCTAGAGAGGATTACAAAAGAAAGTTCTGTTCATCTCACCGACGGCCTTCCATTCGTATAGTCACATTCCGATCAGTAAGTTCTCTGTTACATTGCTTTCGGCTTGAATGAAAAAGTGAGAGGCACTCCCATCGAAAATTTATGTACATCATTCAAAGGTTAGCATTTCGTTATGGCACTTTTCCAAATTAATTGTTTTTACAAATTCATGCAGTGATTCAGTTCTGTTACGGCTCCACAGCTACGAGCTGTATTTATGTTCCTTCTGAGAGCTGTCTCGTGATTCTTCCGGAAGACCTCCCTGTTCGTTGGAACTTCCTTCAACTTCTCCCGCTTCGTTCTTTCTTACTTCTGTCAAGTATTGCTTGATCTTTCTCTTTGCGTTAAGAAGGTCCTTGGTTATGAGAGAATATTCGTAGTGACAGCATTTTTCGTAGAAGACCTTAAACGGTTTGCATTTCTGGAGCAAACGTCGCTTTATGGGATGGTTGTGTCGTATCCATATGGAGGTCTTCATTTGATGAAAGTGCGAGTCGGGATAAATGCGGTCAGCACTGGCTACATACGTGCACGTCTCGCCGATTTTGGCAACTTCTCTACCGAGGTTACAGCATTTGTCTCTTCGACTGAGTTTCTTGCCCCTGTACGGCGTTTCGCCACGCGGCGGATTACCCGTTCTGACTGTCGACACGGGCGCTTTCGTGTTTTGCCACGCGAAATCTAAAAACGGAACACGAATTTTAGTTGGCGTGGACGAAAAAAAAAGGACAAAAAATAGTCATTGCGTATGAACACCTACCTTTACTACTCTTGTTTATAACAACTGCTGCATTGATCAAGACGTTGAAGACCGCTAGAGAGAAGACACAGTACACGGTAAATCGTTTCATTTTCGTCGTACTCCTATCGGCTCACTGACTGGCGTTGTAACTGCTAGAGTATGTCGTGTTACGACGTTTTGTTGTGTAATTTAACCCGGAAAAACCAGTTCCGATACGATATACCTTGTTGACGTTATTGTGTTGTTTAATTCGGTAGCAAAGCAAACAAACTTAAATGCCATCACTTGTCATTCAGCATCGAGAGTAAAGATGATTGACAGAAGGCCGAATAAAAGAAAGCCAAAACAATCGAGAGAACAATTGCCAAAAGTTGGATGATAATTGCTTCTTTTCGCTCCAGGGATCCGAGCGTCGTTTTGTCCTTGCTTGAAGAATGAAGTGGCACAGCGAGAAAGTGAAAGCAGAAATACACTCCTTTCTAGAAATTCCTAAAATAGTTTTGTCTTAATTTTATTATAGAATGATAGCGGAGGATGGGAAATACTTGTTTGTTTTTTATCTTCTTATTACAACAGCTTGTGTTCCAGAAATGGTCTTTTGATGTTTGCTAACTCTATGAAGGCCAATTATCATTATTTTCCAAAGAAGGAGGTGATTTAATTAAATACCAGCGTTTTAATGTCAAAAGATTATACCTTCTTATCTTCTGCTCTACGCTTTAGAAACCTATTTTTGCCAAAAAGTTCGCTATAGGAGATCTTGTTTGATAACAGTGTTAGCGTAGGCAAATTTGCTAGGCGTCCTTATGTCTAGAACGGCAATTTTTTCTGTGTTAACATCAAAATGACCTATCATTAGGTTTTGCGAGTTGCATACCTTTGAATCTGATGTAGACAATGGGTTGAGATAGCAGTTTTGGGGTGGAATATTGTGCTGTTGCGTTCTTGATTTTGACTGAAAACCTATTTAACCGCATTTGTTCATTTAAAGTCATCTCAAGCACTTGCGAATGTAAAACTTCCGGAATCGAAGTGTTCAAAACCTAAAGAACTCTTGGCCTCCACTGAAGTTGGCTAGGGACATTGCTTTGAAGGAAAACTAAACTTTGAAAACCGCCAAATGGTCGGTCAGTAATATCTGTGGGAATCAGTGTTTTACGAAAGGTTAACCGGGAGGTCGGTTTTTTTTTAACCGAAGCGCAGCAACTGATACGGTGAGTTGGAATGCAGTAAAATCGATAATCGTGGAGTTCGTGTATGGCATGTCGCCACTATTGTCCCGTTAATTAGAAGCTATTGTTTCTTTGTGTTCAGGTCGCGTTGGAATAACATAAAAGCATCAAGCTAAAAGTGACTTGTTTCTGATAAGAACAGCTATCGGAAATCACTTCTCTCTTCCTGGTTGGTTCGTGGCGAGCTTGCATAACAGAATCTCTAACGGAAAAGGATTGTCTTCGAGAACAAGTACATTTACATGAAGGAATTTACTACTTTATCACACCTTGTGGTATTTATCCCTCAAGGCTTAAATTTACTCTGATTATTTGTCGTTATTGTGTCTTAAAATATACCCTGCCCGTGTGAATTTCACTTCAATTCTGGGCCCATCCCAGTGCACGGGTCTCCCAAAATCCCAACACGCACCTTATTTGGTCAACAACGACTGGAATCCACCCTCACCCTTACGTGCCTTAACTCCAAATTTAACAGATACAATGTAAATTTGCCCTCTGTTTACAAAATGAACATGTCTGTTTACTTTGCTGATGATAATGCGTGTAGCGGCATTCGAGGTTATGAACTCAGCAGACGAAACAAGCCGGAGGGAAGAGCATTAATGGCTCAGAAGAGAACATTAAGTTTGTTTCACCTCCTTCGACGGTACAACTTTTGCCGCTTTTCTTAAAGCATTTTTTGTTGTTGTTAATTGTTTCGCGACAATTATTGTTGTTATTCTGTAATTATACCCTTCGGTAATTCGCTTGAAAAAACATGAATAAAAGCAAGAAAACCTTTCATCAGTAACTCCTACAAAGGAGCTCTTGTCCTTCGTGATTGATCATGAATAAATTGGTTGAATACATTAGTCTGTATTTATGACCTTGCAGCTCATCTAGACTTAGTAATTTCAATCCTTAGCCCTCGTTTTCATCATAAGCAACGACTGGGTAGGCTTGAGAGGCTCTCTCGTCTTAAAAACGTTTTAGTGATAAAGGTCTTCAGTTGCTTAATCAATGAAGTCAAAGCGAGAACGAGTGCGTTTCATTTCACTTTCCTGGCTGTGGAATAACCCCACGTTCTGTGAATTGTTTCTGTAAAGCTCTGTAAACGTTTCCTCGTTGATTCATTGAGAAACTCGAATTGACTGTACTTTCTTGCAGTGAATTCCTCTGTTTGGCTAACCAGTTATGGCTCTACCTCAGTGGAAGAAGCTGTGAAACTCACGAATGACGTAAAACAAAGAAAGCAAAACAATAGCGTACAGCAAAACAGTAGCTAATGATACAAAGAAAACCTCTTCAAGTTCCAGTTACACCGAGGTGAGCCCCAGTTTTGGATAATTTTGTTCGTTCTCCAGTTGTCGGATACTTTCACTTTGGTTTAGAAGAGTCAGTGAGCTCCTGGTACAAGGTTAATCCAGTGCGTGCATCCATACATTACGAGCAGATTAGGTTGTAAGAAAACGCGAAGGTGGTCTTTCGTAGTCGGTGAGAGTTCATGTTACGTTGCAGCGGCTAAGCTACAGCTTAAAAGCTGGTGTACGTGACATCAGGAAATTTACTGTTCCCTATCGCTGTTCAAATCAGGGCAAATTGGCGAATACGTCATTAGTAGTTCCGGTCGTTCCCAGCCATTTTCTGGGTCGAGAGCTCGAACTGGTCGGACGTGTGCAAAGACGCTTTCGACTTTTTCTAGTTTATTCTATACTATCATTATTTATGAGCATGACAGGGAGCGATAAGTTACGCAAGGCAAACCAAGCACTAACGAAAGAAATATCTGAATTACGAGATAAATTAGAGAAAATCTCTCAAGACTTGACTCGAAATGCAGTACAAGTTTTTCTCGTATTTCCTTACTAATTAGTTCCGTCCTTATTGTTTTTGAATGTCTTTCCAGTTGTACTGATAATTTTTCCTTTAGTTGATTGTAAGTCTGGCCCGCCTAGATTGAGCCCTAGCTACTTGCGGGCCAGCCAGCCCCTGATCTGAAACAGCATTGCCGAAACATCGATTTTTTTCCTCAGTTTATTGCTGAATTAACAGCGTTTAACTTCCTTTTAGTTTTTCATTTAACTAACAATAACACGCTGCACAGGACACCTTATCTTTGTTCTTAAATGTTTGACGGTTGAATACACCATTTGCTAGTGATCAGTTCCTGGTGAATTGTGGGTAGGTCCAGTCCTTTGTGGGGGCAAACGGCCATTGTAGGACGTAATTTGACCGTTTGGCCCGCAAAGGACTGGATCTACCCACAATTCACCAGGACCTGATCATTAGCAAAATGGTGTATTGGTCGATCCTTTGTTGATCATTTAACCCCTCTCTTTAATCTCTGACATCAACACGCAGGTTTATCTCGCATTTCTACTGGTAATGGTTGGAACAATTTGTTAACTAATAAGGCAACAAGGCTTGTCATCTTTGGTGATCGATTTCTACATTCTCGTGACCTGTATGATTGATGAATAAATGATTTTGGAAGAAGAAATTGAGAGTTGGTCACCATTAGGGATTCCTTATTCCTCACTGCCCCCTACCCTTGCCCTCTTTACACACCTAAATGTTACACGGTCTACACACGCGCTCTTTGTCGTGGTTGCTATTCCACTTGTTTTTTCCCTTCAGGGCATCGTTGCTCGTCTTCTAGCTCCGCAACTGTGTCTCGCTTCTCGTTACTTAAGAATAACGAATGGAACGCGTTTCTTAGTCTACACTGGAGGAACCACTTGCTTCATTTGGCATTCAAATCTTGACAGTTCTGGTTATGATCTGAAGCAAGAGTACAGCTATGTTTTTGCCTCAACTTGGCTCTTAACTGTAACCAATGCTCTGCTCTTCCAGCTTCGGCTGACTGAGATGTTACCATTCTGAATTAGCGTCCATGAGGTGCTACCCACGTCACTTTGTGAAATCCCTCGAGTGGACGGAAACTTTTACAACAATCCTTTAATTTGCTTAGCCGGGTTCTCAGCAGCCTGTCTTATAGCATGGTTTCTCAGTTCATATTTCTGTTGCATTCAGAGGCAGATATTTGATGGCGGAAGTGAAAAGGGAAATCGGGAGCGTGTAGAGTCTTATGGCATAGAATTTATGGGATATCCGGAAATCTTCCATAGAGCCCGCCTGAAACTTCAGATGAGAGCTGCCAGAATCATTTTAAATGCTGAAAGATTGCCACTCTCAGTGCCTCTTTTAACACCTTAAACTGGCGCCCTTTATCCAAGGAATCTATTTATTTATAGCAACTTCATTTGCATATATAACGGGGAAAAAAAGTGTAAATGCAAAAAGGTGTCAACAGGGAAAAACTTAATCATCAATCAGAGGAACTTCTTTAGCTTTTAAACATATCAGCCCGTTTTCCTGGTCGCTTAGGTACATTGACTCCTTAAGGAATGTGGACATGCAAGAAGGAAAGACGCAAACGCAGAGCTGAAGGCGGCGGATCTTTTACAGTAAGAGCAATTGTTGACTGGAACAGCATAGACGTAAAATATCATAAAGTGGACTTAGTTTCTTCTTTTAAGGCGGGGGTACACCCGAACGCCGTTTTTTCATCGTTTCGTAGGGACTTAACGTTAATAACTTGTCCGCGTTTCAAGCAATCAAAAAATCCCTATGCTCATTTCACGAAGATATTTTTGTGATTTTTTTGGTGATTTTTCGGTATATTTGAGAAGAAATAATCTTTACTTTACTTTGCTTTGCTTTGCTTTGTTTTACTTTGCTTTGCTTTACTTTACTTTACTTTACGTACCCGAGATTTTAGTGTAATCCATACTTGTCAGAAAAGAAAACCGGATCGTTCGATGAAAGTAGGGCTCCTACAGTAACAGCTATGGTTACTTAAATGAGTTAATAAAGCTATCAGCCCTTTCTGTAGCATTAACCTAGGAAGCTGGCATTCTCCGTTCTTGTGCACGCGTTACAATGCTAACAAGCACCAGTAACAAATTTGAAAGTTTAATGTCTTAGCTGCCCTGCCAGAGACTAAGAACGTATCTAGCCATGGCATCATAGTTTCAGTTGGGCGGCTATCTGCCCCTTCTCCACGCAAAAAAAACACAAACAGCCTCTCGGCTTCCATTGAGGCACGCCCAGAAAGAGGTTGATGATAATTTGAGACACCAGAGAAATGAGAACAGTTTAGCCCATGGTTCCTGGATTACGAGTAACCTCTTTCTTTAATTCTTAACCCCCCCCCCCCCCCCTACACACACACACACACACACACACACACACACACACACACACACACAATCCATCCTCGTTGTCGTCTCTGAGCTCTAAGTTGCGCAATTGTACCGTCAGTTTGCGCCAGTGATCTGACTGATAAAACTTACGTGCGACTGCTCGCAGGCAACATTTACCCTAACCCAGCCTCAGTTCAGCTTGAACCATCTCAGTTCCCGTGGGTAAATGCAACTAAACTTCATCGTAGCGTGGGTACATACAAGGTGAAATGTGAGACGGACCGTGAACCATTTCTCTCTGGTGGAATCTATTTTCTTCGGAAAAATTTAATTTGCTTTTTGAGCTTCTCTCCGAGGTGGTTTTAGTTGGTCAGCAATCCGACTTCTGGTACGTCCACTGAGGATCTGCGGTCCCCGTGGCTTCTGGTAAGGGCGTTACATTGGGAAAGGGTTTAGGAACGACAACCAAATGTGAAAACAGTGAACTCGGGTTAAGATCTTCTCCCTAACCCGGCCCCTGACAGGTCTTGGGTCCGTGGGTAGAAACCTCTACTCACTGTAATGCATATGCGTCTTCATTTTTTTGATATTTACACATTAGTTACTTCGAGATAAATCCTGCCATGGTTCGTTTTCGCGGTATCGCTCAGTAACATCGCTGCCGCTTGATCTGTCTTTGACCTGCCACTCACCATAACAAAAGTAGTAATTTCTTTCCTCGGTAGGCCCAGAATCAGGAATTGGGAAACTATAAACTGAAGGATTTCACTTAACAACTGTACAAAAGCCTGAGTCTGATTCAAGATGGAACAGTACGGATTGGATGAGAACATAGTTACTTGACCTCACGCTTTATGTTAGTTCTTGGTGGTTCGAACTGAAATGCAAGGCAAATACAACCATGTTAAAAACAACCTGGTGAAATAACATTAAGCAGTAATGGGCTCCTGCATTAAGCAATGATTTTGTGACACTGCTTTCTAAAATTTCAGTCAAACCTCCCCTAAACGAGCACCCAAAATGTGGAACTTACGGCAGGTGATCGCTTACGAGAGGTCAGACCACAGCGGTATTTAATCTATGTCCTGATTGCTACAGATATATAAAGACAGTAATACCTGACTGAAATCAAAGACCAAAGCCTCGGAAAAAGAAGTGAATTGACAGCTTGCTTGACACACAGTATGTGTAACAAATTGACGCTTGGCATCGATTTATATACTAGATACTAGTAAACAGTTCTGTTAAACTGTTAATCCGTTGGCGGGCCTAAGAATTCGCGAAACCCATCCGGTAACTTCGAATGTTACAATTCGGTCTTCGGTACTGGCCAAGAGTTACGAAAATCTAACAGCGTCACATAAACACTCTGATTTAGCTCCAGGGAGGGATGGGATAGTGTGACTAGCCTGCGTGGCAGGCGCCAGATAAGGAAAGGGAAGAGTTAAGGCGGGTGCGTTTGCAAAGCGAGGGGGGAGAGCACGGAGCGCGACGGGAGGAAAGGAAAAGGAATCTTCCTTTTCCCCCTCCCCACGCTCCCCTCCCTTCGCTTCGCTTCCCTTTTCTTTATAGCGCCTGCCACGTAGACTATACCATGACAAGTGCCTGCCGACGCGGTTTAAGACGTTTCACCGTTTCGCAGACGTTGTATCCTTAAAATTAGAAGTGTCCATATTACTGCCATCACCTCTTTTCTTCGTGCATGCACCGTAGGCGCTAGGAAAGACAGGGAAAGGAACTAAACCAGTAAAACGATAAAAGCGTTTCAGAAATCGACCATCTAACATTGTCATCGTTCTGGTGTGTAGAGTCACGCTGCTCTATGAAGACTCCTGAAAAGTGATTGTTTCTCAGAGGCTCTTCAACTTTCAAAACGGTAATTAGTGGTACAATTGTTCGTTCTGCCCGCGGCTGTGCAGAGGTACAGGAAGTAGAGAGCTCTTCTTCGCGGAGTGAAGTTTCTGTGGTTCTTCTACAAATGCAAAGGAAACTATTTTACGTTTCACTTTGTCGTACCAAAATTGCAGACCACAGTTTAATTCACTTCATGATAACACTGTACAAAAAGGCAGTCATTTCCCGTTTCATTTTGAAATAAAGAAGTTCCGATCTTTCTTTTCTTACCAGACAGATTAAAGTGAAGTCTAAGTTGACAATGTTACAGGGTTACTCCACCGTGTGTGTTAAAACACAGGGCATCACTCAATTACTCAGGATAATCCTTAAAAGCTCTTTCGATAATCATTTAATACAATTAAAGTTTTGGTATAAACCGGGCGCTCTTGCAATCTGCTAGTTCCGGCATCCCTGCGTGGCAGATCCAATTAATTGTAAAAGCGGTTATTCAAGTTCCGGCGGGAGTGGTTAAGTCTCCCCGCGGAAACAACCTACTACACTGACTCTACACTCATAGTTTAGCCTGCTTACTTTTCTGCTCATGCATCGGGGCCCTGTTTGGCTCAAAGTATTTGCTACTCTTGAACTCTTCATAATGGTTTGCCTTGAAGGCTGAAGTCAAAGGAGATAAACTACGAAAAAAAAAAGAAGACAAAGAAAAAAAAGAAGAAGACAAAGGAGATCAACAACGGAAAAAAGCTCGGTAAGAGCAATAATCGCAATTGACATTGACTTGAAAGCTTTCCGCCGAAGAGTGTTTTGTCTGGATAGTTTCCGCTAAGTTGGCCTTGAAAGTTTAAGCCATTCGTCCTCTTGTTACTCCTCAACTGCTGGTTTTTTTCATAAAGCAACCGAAGCGGCCCTCTTTTCGGACACCTGGCTCTTCATGAGTGCAAACTCATTTCTTCTCGCTCTTCGCCGTGTATTTCTTCGGTGGAACTAGACTGGATAATTTGCTTAAGCCTCGGGCGGACGTTTTATCTTTTGAGATGTTTTCATTAAGCAGTGATAAGCCACTCAGTTTCCCCCATGTCGGGTCCTTAAGTAGTCTCGTTCGCAGGCGTTCTTGTGTCGTGACACACAAAGAACGGCTATGCCGACCTGTATCCGATTTCTCCTTGCGATATGTAATCACTACTTGATCAAATATGCCGTCGGTAATGACTGCAACAGGCAAAGTGCCTAGATGATTTGAAAAATACTTCCTGCTATCACCAGGAAAATAGTTAGGTGCATCAAAGCGAATATGCGCGCTGAGATCAGGGATTTAGGACCTTCTCATATGGAGGTGGGGGACCCCGGGAAGGTGAGGTACCCCACCTACCCGTGGTCAAAAAAAAGCTGGCGTTCACATGCAACCCCGGGGCGCTGGGGTGAGGTTTAAAATGTTATCGCATGGTCGCTACGTATATTAACAAAGAATTCAGAATCAATTGCCCGGTTGAACCTCACCCCACCCCACCTCCAGCATTCACATGGAGAAAACTCACCCCAGCTCTTGATCTTGAGCGGGTTACCCGCCCTGGCTGACCGGGCAACCCGCCTCGGTGAGGTACTCCACTTCACATGTGAACGCTATCAAGAAATAAAGAGAGATTGTATGGAGAGATTGGTAACCCCCCCGAGGTGGGGTACCTCACCTTCCCGGGGTCCCCCACCTCCATGTGAACAGGCCCTTAATAGATGATTGAAGGGCGGAACTTGGGCAACCAAATAAAGAAGGTAACAAAACGAGCATTGATGACGCAGTCGCGAGAAGTCTCACCCCCTCCCACCATTCTTCTATTTCTTTGTCCTCGCCCCACTTCTCGCACGGCCAGAATACAGTAAAATCAGTTCTAACGGAAACGCTTTCTACGCAGACTATCGTCTCCCAAATGACACATATCTTTATAATGCGGTCATCTCGGTTTCTAGAAGTATTCAATAAAGACAGCCACCTGATAAGAATTCCTGTATTTCTTTACTACCCATGCAGTTTCTCAGTTTCCTGTACTTGAGAGGACGATACGTACAACTCTGTGAGTGCGGTCAGTTCCTAGTGTATATTGACTGTGGTATATAATAATATCGAGGAAAGATTGCTTTCTATTAACACATAAATTTGTTATAAATTTTTGCCTATACGGAAACCTCCAGAAATTTAACAGCCATGGATCTGTTCCTCCAGGAATTCTTGAAAATACCAGGTCTGTTGCTCAAATAATAGAGAGTAGGACCTCATAGCACTCTGATCTGTTCTTGCTAATAAACAGTGTTACGGCTAAGCGCTACTGTTTGTCAATTCTGGAGTCACTTTGGCAACCTTTTGATTTCGTATACAGACCTAACATTTGCAGTCTTGTTCATTGACTCAGAGCCACCCTCGCGTGGTCAACTTTAAAGGAAGACCCACATTTAAGTACATCCGTGAGCGCTTCCACGAGTTGCGAATCGAATGGTCGGTATTGTGACGTCCACTTGAAAATGCCCTCAACTATTCGCAGTGTGCATTTATTTCATTCCTTTGATGATCGACCTCATGATCATCAGATTTATGGGTCACCATACATCTTGTAGTACATAGTTTATTCTCTTTTGATAAAAACTGGATCATTGCGTAATGCAGTTCCGGAGTTTTGATTGGATTAGCGGCCATAGAATATCATTAATTATACTATTCCCGAGAGTTGCCCGCCATTGAATCATTTGCTGTTCATAAAATCGCAAGCTCTAGCAATATTTCGAGGCCGCGTAGAGTTGGCTAGCTGATCTCCCATCTCGTACCCAACCTGCCCTGATCATCTCACAGACACTTTCGATAATTTTTTACTTCTATTCTCCACCTAATTAGTAGAAGACAAAGCTCTGGCGCAGACAGCCACATCAGTGACTTTTAATACGACGTGCGATCGTCTTCTGCAGTGCTTTAACCGATTTAAACTGATCTTTATCACCTAATAAAAAATCGGAAAGTTTAAGTTATCTTTAAGATATGTGATTAGTAATGCGACATAATACGACTTTTTGAGGTGATTCATGGAAGCACGCTTTTCAATCGCCTATCAGAAATATCAATGACCTTAGGTCATTTTGATTGTGTCTATACACGCGATACTTAGCCTGCGTGGTAGGCGCTAGAAAGGGAAACGGAAGGGAAGAACGCGCGCGCGCGCGAAGCGAGAGGACTCCTCGCGCTCTCCCCTCGTACGTCCGATTTCTCCTCCTCTTCCCCTTTCTAGCGCCTGCCACGCAGGCTAAACGCGAGTCAAAGCTCCCTCAGTAGGGTCCTTTCAGGATGGCTTTTACTCTGACGCGGCATGTGCTCTACTTCCGCCAGGCAATCGAGGCGAATTTCACGGGAACCTGTCGCCCTGAACAGTTCTCAGTGGCGCTACGGTATCGCTCTTTACGTTACCGCAAAAATTGCGCTGCTAACATGGCCACACATGTCCAATATACAGAAACGGATTCCAGTCGTCAAAATGCCCTCACCTGGGGCCCGTTTCTCAACAGTCCCGGTTACAAACCAAGATATTTTGAAATCAAAATCTCAAGTGAGTGGGTGTTCTGACCTCTGTTGAAGTCCATTTTGTTTCTTTTCAAAACTCATGAAACTCCCATCTAGGATGGAAAACAAAACAGCTTAACAGGCCCGGTAATTGCCGGGAGCTTCGAGAAACGGGCTCCCTGACTCGCAAAGGGCAGGAGAGCCTCCATATGCACTGTTTCCTTGAGTCAACGTTTGCGCGTATCTTTCTATTTTTAGAACGGCTTTTTCTGCAGTAGGCTCCAATTTACTGGGAAAATCTGTTTCCAGTAAATTCCGTACACAAGCATCCGTAAAAAAAATTGTGGCCAAAGGTGGGGAGCGCGTTGTCCCGATCCTTCTCTTAGGCATTCTGAACAGTGCGTGCGAATTTAGAAACCCGCAGCGTTCTAAAAATAGAAAAGATACGCGCAAAGGTTGACTCAAAGGGCTTGTATGGGAGAGTGAAGCTCCTATTCATGGGCTCCTGCACAGGGTAAATCACGATATGAATATACCTCGTTCTAAGACCCGCCTTCTATAAGCGAACTGTGCGAATGGAATACCAATGGCAACTGCTTTGCCCATTGGTACCAATGGGCAAATTTTTTAAAGCTATCCACACCAATAGACTCCGTTTGGGTTCGTTGAAAAAACGCATGTTCAATTTTACGACACTCTTTCGCTTTCCTTGTTACTGAAACAATCGATAATGCTGATGGTTATCGGCGAAAACGGAACTTTTTGCGATGTGTTACGCTTCCGCCTTCCGGAACGAAAGTTGCATTCTGGCATATTTTACGGCAAGTGAGTTTTGGTCTTCCGCCCTTGCTGAAACAGTTAATGACCCTGATCTTTATAACAAGTAAATGCGGAAGTTTAGGAAAAACGCTCTTGGATGTAGAAATCTTTGAATCTGTCAGACAGCCAGGTCTACATAGCTTTTAGTCACATGGCCGCCGTGTAGAATAGGCCCAAAATTCGGGTTTATGGAATAAACGCTGAACATCAGTTGCCACGCCAGACATGACTGAAGAAAACGATGTGGCAGAAAATACATTGTTACCTGCTTTTCTTGGCATGTTCAAAGTTACCGAAAAATTGTGGGAATTTTGTGCAGTCAGATCTGATATGTAGAAAGTATTAGAAGCAAATTAACAATTAACTGTCCTTGTTGGCATTTTGTTTAATACTTTTTATATTGTTATTATTTTACATTGTAAACAAGTCTAGCCCAGTCTGACCATGAACCGACTGTATTTGCTCTAATTCAAAACAAATCGGCTGTATCTTCATTGTCTTTCAACCACTCACCGTGGCTAATCCTGAGTTAAGCATTCTGTGACAAATAGTATCTGTAAAGTTAGAGTGGTCGTCAATAGGCCATTTCGGGGTTGAGCAGGGAACGGAGCAAGTTTCAAATTTTAGCAAATCGATAAATGGACACCATAACATAAAAGATAACGTTGAGATTGGCCATTTGTTCAAGATTGATGCTTTTAGGTTGAAGAGAAACCAAAAAGAAGTTATGAACTTTAAAACATAGTTCAAAACCCATATAAACGTCTGTAATTTTGAGGCTGCGTCCCCCAAAACCATATAAAATCCCCTCAAGCACTTACTATTTGGAAATAAGTGAGGTAAATACTGATCACTTTTTTTGCCCAGTTTTTACGAATATCACAGAAATCTTAAAAAAAAAAAAGAAAGAATTATATGGTTTGGGGGGACGCAGCCTCAAAATTAAAATTTGTCTTGATTTTGAACTATGCCTTAAAGTTCATAATTTGGTTTCTGTTCAACCTAAAAACATCAAACTTTGAGAAATGGCCATTCTTAACGTTATCTTTCATGAGATGGTATCAGTTGATCGATTGGCTAAGATTTGAAACTCGCCCCAGTTCCCTGCGCAACTCCGAAATGGCCTATTGGGTGTGGCAGGTGATTCGCGTAGAGATTGGTTTCCCATAGGCTTCGCTTTGTGATTGGTTAGCAGTACTCGTGCCAATTTCTCAACCAGTGCGAAGCAAAGCAAAGCAAGCCTAAACCAATGGGACTGTTTCTCTCATGCTTTTTGGGGCCGCGTTAGGCGCCAGTTACACTTATTTGTCTCGAATTCTGAGTGGTTCATTGCACTGTTTGCGCTTGTTGGGTTTGGCGGGGAAAATATATTACTTTGGTTTTGGTACGTTTTGGCGATACTCAGTTGAAACCAAGTGTAATAAGGAAATAAAATAAGTAAGTAAGTAAGTAGATAAATATAAAAAATAGTAAATAATAATATAAAACAAGTGGCAAAACTCCAACTGAAAACCGATAAAATAAACAACTATTATGTGTAAACTTACGCAAATGATGACTAACTTCAGTTTGAAGGCGAAGAGAGGAGACGAACTGAATTATATCAATAAGTTGAAGAGAAGCACATGAAAACTGATACATATAACACGTTGTGTAACTCACTGTAACATTGATTGTCATCAAGTTACACACAATAAGTCTATAGATCGGGTGGAAGGGGTGGGAGGGGTGGGGGTGGGGGGTCCTGCACACGTTTCACGGACATCAAAAAGTAGAAATAACAAATTAAAATTCCATGTTCACGTGTCACGGAAATTACGAAACAAAAAATTCACAATTCACGGACTTTATTTGGTATTTCAATAGTCACGAAAAATTAAAAACACTCAGTTAATGATCCCGTATCACGCAATAACTCCTCACTCTCCTCTGGTTTAGCAACTGAACTGCTTCCACTTCAAATGAATAAAGGGGATTAGTTTCTAAAGAAACTGTGGTGCTGCGTCGGTGGAGGAGTGAAACACGAAAATTTGGTTTATCAACGGAGTTGATAATGTAAATTGACCACCGTACAGGGATTCGATTAGCTGACGTTTCGAGCGTTAGCCCTTCGTCGGAGCGAATCGAGGAATTGTGGGTTGTGTATGGTTTATATACAGAAAATGGAGTTACGCTATTGGTGGTAACATGGTAACGTGAAAAACAGGAATAAATTAATTGAATGAAAAGCGCTCGTTGATACCGTGGGGATTAAAAGTGCCAATTTGAAAGATGAGTTTTTGCTCGAGATTTTTACGGCTTTCCGTGGTACCTTGATGTAGGGAAAGGCTGGAGATCGACATGTGTTGTTTGGAATGGTCATTCTTTTCCTTTTGTGACGTCTGTAGTGCAGACTGTTGATCAATCTGCTGAGCGCGGTGATGGCCCGATTGAACCACAGAATCCGGATAGCCTGTGGATTCTGTGGTTCAATCGGGCCATCACCGCGCTCAGCAGATTGATCAACAGTCTGCACTACAGACGTCACAAAAGGAAAAGAATGACAGAATTCCATTCACCCTCACATTTCACCCACATAATAACCCAGTTAAAGCCATCATTCTTAATAACTTTAAGATACTGCAAAATGATCCAGAAACTGTTAGAATCTTTTCGGAACCACCGCTGATTTCATTCAAACGCGACAAAAATGTAGGTAACTTTCTAGTTAAAAGTGCATTCAAAACAACTGAACAACCTGGCACTTTTAAGTGCGCGCGCTCGCGATGCAAAACTTGTCCTTTCATTCAAAACACTGACAAAATATCGGGCCCTAAGCGATCTGTTAAGATCACTGATCGTTTCACGTGTACCTCCGCAAATTTTATCTATTGCATAACCTGCACATTATGCAAAAAGTTATACATCGGCGAAACAGGAAGACGACTAGGTGACCGATTCCGAGAACATCTCCGTGATGTTGAGAAAGATGACAAAGACGCACCTGAACCTGTCGCTCGGCATTTTAATCTCCCTAACCATTCCAAACAACACATGTCGATCTCCGGCCTTTCCCTACATCAAGGTACGACGGAAAGCCGTAAAAATCTCGAGCAAAAACTCATCTTTCAAATTGGCACTCTTAATCCCCACGGTATCAACGAGCGCTTTTCATTCAATTAATTTATTCCTGTTTTTCACGTTACCATGTTACCACCAATAGCGTAGCTCCATTTTCTATATATAAACCATACACAACCCACAATTCCTCGATTCGCTCCGACGAAGGGCTAACGCTCGAAACGTCAGCTAATCGAATCCCTGTACGGTGGTCAATTTACATTATCAACTCCGTTGATAAACCAAATTTTCGTGCTTCCACTTCAGCCCATTACGGCAGGGTCCCCACCCTCTATTTGACTACTACCGGTAACTGTTATCTTCATGTGAAAATAGATTTTTAAAAAAAACTAATAAAATAGCGCCACCACCAAATAAATACCGTACTTCTATCCGCTAAATCCCACACTTTTGAAATTACAAATAAGGCAAGTATTTTCTTTTATCTTGGGAAACACTCGCGCATCGTCAGCATTTGAACCCGTGTGATGGCAAAACTAGAACTGCAACTAGTGTAGTTGTCCTTGATGCCACATCTTACTGAACCACGTTGCGCTCAAGAGATACCGCAATACAAGCACGTTCTAAATATAAGGAGACAGAACAGAATTATACCAGTCCTAAATGAGTGGCATGAAATATATAAGCCACTCTTCAAACAAATAATTTAAAATTCTCAAATACAACAGTTGCATTTTGATTTGGTGAAGGGATAAATTGTTTTTGGCAAGGCCACGCTAAACCTTAGAGGTGCTGGACTCCTTGCGTCGTTTAACAGAGGCCAATACAAAAGAGTAAACCTAAAGTTGCCAGTTAAGTCACGTGAAACACGATGACTCAGTCCAGCCTGAAGGCCTATATAGCTCTTTGGACGGTACGGTTTGGTTGTGACAAGCTGTTGACAGGACTATTTTAATTTCGTCACAATTTAAACCCACAATTTGTAGCACAAGGCGACACTGAAACTCAGAGGGTTTTGAAGCGCGTTTACTGGACCCTGTGAAAATTGTACTGAGCCTGGGAACCCTGTGAAGATCGCGGGTCTAGGGATGGGTCGAGCAGCACACACTACAATCTCTTACCCAGAGTCCTCAGGCTCTTTGGCCAGCGGTTAGTCGCCAGGAGAGACTCTGGGATAATGGACCGCCATTTTCCCAGAAAATCTGGGGTAAAACAATGGAAGCCGTTACGGGCCAGCCAATCAAAAAATTTGATTTTTTTTCCATTATCCCAGAGTCTCTCCTGGCGACTAACCGCTGGCCAAAGAGCCTGAGGACTCTGGGTACGAGATTGCACACACTATAACCGGCGATCAGGCGTTCTTTCTGGGGGGAGGGAATTAAGGGGGAGGGGTGGAGGGGGGTCAAAAAGGAAAAGAGAACGCCTGATCGCAGGTTACCCCCACACACCTTAATTCGCAGTGCCTAAGTTGTCCTTTAGCAGTTTGTCATGGGAAACGTTCAGCGTAACCGAGTTAACTTATTTGCTAAATTCTATGCATTTTCTCTGCCGCCCAACAGTTATTTTCCGAGACAACAAACTCACACTGTAAATTTCGAAAAATCTATTTCAAGCCCTCCAAAGTGCAAATTTAACCCATCCCAGATGCCCTTCCTTTGTCACTGTTAATTTGCTTTATTTTCTCAGTGTCTGTTTTCAGACGCTAAACAAAGAAAACAGACACCGAGAAAATAAAACAAAACATGAAAGAGTGAAAAAGGTCACTCTCACTGTCTACAGCTGGGTAGGGTTGAGTTCACTATCCGTTCGCTGAAAACCATAGTTTATATATGGTATCAGCGTTATACCTTATGAAGATTACAGAATCAGAATGTTTTCAAAATTAGCAGTCATTCAGTATTATTACGTTGTTGGGGTCTCTCACTTCGGGTGTTTGCTCCGGAAAGATTTTCAGTTTAAGGGGGAGTTACATCTGAATGCTACATTTTTGTCACCTTTTGACCTTTTCTCCTTATTATCTTCTCGAGATTTCACGCAATCCGAAAAGTCATCATAGTTTGGTAGTGCATAACCCCATAAATGTCTCAGAATTTTTGGGTGATTTTTACAGTGTTTGTGAGGAAGAAGAGAAGGTGGGAGGGGAGAGTGATTGAAAGGGATGGTGAGAAAAATGAAGATTTTAAGGTGATTAAAAATTAAATTTGGAGGTTAAAAATTAATGGACAAACACCAAACAGTTCGTTCTCAACCTGACATGCACCCGTGTTGTAGTGGACTGTCTGACTGTTTGTGTATGCCTTATTTTCCCTTTTTAATTTCTTCATCAAATCACTTCTTATTTCATCAACATACAGGTATAACACCCCCTTAACCCTAACTAATCTGGAAACTTGTGATTTCCTAATAACGTTGGCAACATGATCGGTTTCTGTCGAGGCATTTTCCTTGTTCACATGATTGGAGTACCGTTGCGATCGCAAAACACTTCTTTTAAAAGAGTGATGAAATGCATCCTTTGGTCGCTCTTGTTGCCGGTAGCGGTCCTTTCTTTCCCAGATGTAAGACTGTGTCTTGGGTCATGGGATATGATCCACTGTTCTAGTGATTGAAGCCTTAGCACTTTACAAGAAGTACTTTTCCAGTAGAAAAGCTCTATTCGGAAGCTTTTGGGGTTTAAATCCTAAGGTGCGGACATTCGTTTTTATGCAACCTACAATTTGACCAACCCGGGTTTCCTGCGTCTGCTTTCATAAAGCGTATCAACCTCGGGACTGGTTTTATCTTTTGAATCAGTGAATGATAGCTTTCAAACTTAGTGTGGATGAAATCAAAGTGCGCTGGCATTCCTGAACGCAAAGACAGTGAAATATTACGTGGTGTATTCTGTTCAGTATACTGCGGCACTAACTAATTCAACAAAGCTATCTTTTGAGTCTGTATATACGTTATCTTTGAGTATACGATTCAACTGTAAGCTGTTAAGCAGTATTTTACTATGGCGCTGTTTTTTTTGTGGCAAGCGGGCTTGAACACTCGATCCTAAATTGAGACCATTTTATACAATGGCGAAACGGCAAAGTCTTTCTGTCTGCTCAAAGCGTTTACAATTCAACGTGCGAGATTTGCTTTTGACCCAAATTTTCACACTCTTTCATTATTATGACGTTATACAATCGTTTCAGATCGCGTGATAGATAATTATTGGCATAGATTTACCCATACAATATAATCGAACTATCAAAGCAGCGTCCCATTAGCGCAACGTGTGAGCTCCTCCCACCACTTATAAAACGCTTAAAGCTCCTCACACAGATGACTTTTATCGCATCATTATCACCACACCATGCACTCAGCCATCGCTATAAGCTTAGCAGAGGTCTAGAGTGTTTTGCGCTGCATGTGATCACCTTCTATTGGTTAGCTTCTTATCTCATCCAGCATTACGCATTAGACACATTTTCTTTGCAAAAAAAAAAAGGCTTAAGCAGTATTGGTGTACAGCTTTCGCTTGGCCGCACTTGGAATGTCAGACTGCAACATTAAAAGTATAGATCGAATTGTACAGCCCGATAGATACAACAAAAGTACGACCAAAATGGCACACAACTGGGATGCTACTTACGGATTTAGTTACACGGCCATCTGTAACTTCACCTGCCTTGTCTTTTCGCTCTGGTTCTAAATTGCGCCAGTTTATTAATTGCCCCACGGGAATTGAAAGTTCTATCTGAATGGTCGACACCACCGGATTGTACTGTATTTCTACGCTAAAGACTCGGCACCCGATTATCTCAAAGCTCCAAAGGGTTAACAGAGCCAGGAAAAACTTTCGAATTATATGACTTCAAGTCGTTTACAAAGAATTGAAAAGCAAACAGCCTCATAATAAGTAGGGCTTCAACAGTTTAACGTAATCGCGGTTTTCATTCAACTCGGATTCCTAAATCACTGCCAAGTACACAATACACAGGAAGTCGTGGCTCTTTAACTCATGCCAGTTGTCACACCGTTTAGAACCTTGACCACAGTTGCCCATTCAGAATTACCCTGATGTTAGGCCGGAAAGATTTCCTCTATCAAAATGAGACTCACTGATCGTGAAAATAACAAACTAGGGGGTTTCTCAGGATTTCGTCAACCTGTAAAAAAATCTAACTTATAAACACTAACAGCCACAAGTTGCACCAAACCCTGACAAGAACATTGATAATCTGAATAAGTTTCGTTTTATTTAACACTTGTTAAACAAGCTTAAACTGACCAAACAAAGTTCTTTTTGTTGTTAACTAATAGTGAGCTTTCTGCCTTCCGGCTTCCCTTTTGGCTGTAGTTAATTTCACTTCAGCTACAATGAAGTGTAAAGTATTTTCCTGTTGATTTAGTCATCAATAACTAGGTGGTTCTCCATCTGACCGCATACCTTTCTTCGTTACAAAGAGTTAATGTCCTTTCATCAAGCTTACATCGAGCATGTTATGTGTGCTCACAGTCTGGGTATAAATGCCGGCGAACCAATGACTTCAGTCAGTATTGCTGGTGTATTGAGATATTCCCAATATTGCTCTTAGGAGACGATGATGTATACTACGCTAAAAAGGAACCTTTTTACTCTAGCGATTAAAATAGTGATACGATAACACGCCAGTTGACTTGCGCCGACTGTAATGTCATTTCCTAGATATGTCCCGAACTCGCTTCTTAATGTCTTCGGTTGAATACATATTAACACCGTTGTAAATAAAATACGCCTACGTCTGTCAAGTGTCCAGTGACTTCTGTCCAAAGAGTAATTTTCTCCGCTCGGCGTAGATATTAGGTTCCCAAACTGATATAGAAAACGGAAAATTTACGAACTGTACACAAGAACAAGCGGAAGAAAACGTGATTTCAATCTCTCTCCTCTAGCGCGGGCTGTTTCTTTCGTTTGAGCCTGGGAAGCTATGGTCCCATACTTCTCTCACGGGTCCTGTCTGTGTTTGATCCTCCTTGCCTTCGCTTGTTCCTCGCGCACCTTTTTCTCGCAGCAATATTCAAAACACTGCTTCTGCACACGGCCCTTGGATTTGCATAACATAAGACGCTTACGAAAACCAAAGGACATGTGCAGTGTATTGGCAGCATCCATCCTATCAGCCTGATCGTTCTTGGGCGGCATTAGTTTCAACCGATGACTGGCTGACGTGTGGTACTCTAAGCCTTGTGCTAGGGCCTCTATTTTGCAAGTGTACATCGCCGGGTAGGACAGCCGCACGGCCTTTCGTCCAAGCCTGCAGCACAACGTGGAACGACAGCAAGCTTGTGGCCCCGAAACAGCATCTGTTGCGCAAATAAAGCAATAGATAATCGCCATAATCTTCGTCTACAATGTGTGTTAAGCCTAGAGGATTATTCGAGTGTTAAATCAGAATGCTACCACTATAAATTAAGGTTATTGCATTTCCATACATCATCAATCTAGGTGTTGAATGAATGGAGGCCGAGCGAGCCAAAAGGTCTCTGGCACATTGCGGATTTTCATCATCTTGAACGTGACAACTAAAAAATTAAAACGCTCTGGAATTCAGATGTTAATCTAACAAACCCACACGTCTCTCGAAATAATGGCATTAACAGGCGCCGATGCAATCTATTTTATCCCTTTTTACTTGAAAACGCATACATGTGAGAATCTTGTATAAGATGGGGTATACTGCACGTGTTTTGACTGATTACTGCACGGTAAAGAACCGTGTAAAAACGCATACACCTCAGGATATACGACATGTCTAGACGCTATTCTCCTCAGGAATTATTCAGATTTCACCCGAACTTCTGATTCTCTTCCTCCGCTTGCATGACTGACTAATATTATTCAATAAGATTTCCAACCTACATCGTGTTTGCAACGATTCTATATTGCTTTCGCGATGCGCGGACGGGTTAAACCTGGTGAAGAAAACGAGCTTGCAAAAACAGATGAAAACAGTTACCTCGATCTCGTCCTGTCGTAGCAGAAACAGTAACATCGACGCTGTTATGCGTGGAGTTATAACTTGCCGCGGCAACCAAAAACAAACTTAGCAACGCAATAACTGTGGGACTGGCTGGATCCATGGGAAACTTCACATCACTTTCACGACTTAAGATCATCAACAAGTACGGCCAA
This sequence comes from Pachyseris speciosa, assembly GCA_016490735.1. Lineage (NCBI taxonomy): Eukaryota > Metazoa > Cnidaria > Anthozoa > Scleractinia > Pachyseridae > Pachyseris > Pachyseris speciosa. The sequence goes on along the minus strand of JAEMWC010000199.1, from coordinate 689,942 downwards.
CAAAACACCAGCTGGCCTTTAGATCGATCTTCAACCTGAAATCAAGGGTCAACTGAAACGATTTAATGACTCCTCCGTTACCTGATAAAATTCTATCCTAATGTGACACAAAACAGGGCGTCAAAAATGTCCAAAATACCTCGAAGGTTTCACCAATGGAGAGCAATTGAACTGTTTACCGAAACCGCGACCTTTTGAGCGTTGGACTCTCTACTGTGGCCCTGTGCGATCTTATATATTGGCGGACGCTCGATGATCCGATGTTGATGAGCTGCTTTCGAGAGTGATTTGTGTGGGATTGAGCCAAGAAAACAAAAACGATTGACGTTTCGACAGCTGGTAGTCAACACCGCGACCGTCAACCTCTCTCAAACTCTCCCGCGCGCGCGAGTTATTCACTTCCCATATGCAAAGAAACTGAAATGCATACGTCTGGTTCCTAGGAACCGCTGTTCCATGATCCGACGTGACTGTACAACGGAAGCCATAACCTCCAGCTGGCCTGAGTGGAATATGCGTAGCTTTTTCTTAACGTACTTTTGGCAGAGTGGTAGCCGAGACCAAGTGACATGAAACAAAAAGTCTTTTTCATCTACAAAGTCAACACAACCCGAAGCATTTCCAAACAAAGTCAGATCTATGGTAACAAATTATGCCATCCGTGAACAGCGAAATATTGATTCAATCTTTTGTTTTGAGTTCCAAGTCATTCATATTTTAAATTAAGTTAAACTCGTTCCGGCTAGTGACTAAAAATATCACTAATATCCGATCTGTCCGGTAGAAGAAATACACCCCAAAGAAGGGACACCTGAGCGCAAATGCAACTCATCGCGGTAGGGACATTTCATTTATCGACATTATCAGTAAATACAAGTACGAGGCTATAAATACCGTATCATTGGGAAATATGTGCAATAAAGGCGTCAAGTTCATTATGGTCCTCCTGTTTAGACATGCACCATTAATAGAGACAATGAATTGCATTGTATGGAATTCAAGATGCATGGCGAGGAATTCAATTTAATCGTTCTAAAACAAAAGCCTTCAACTTTACTTTGTCAGTAATCGACTGCAGTCGCTGACACATTTAAGCAATTAGTATCTTAAACAACTGTCCAATTTTAGATGAAATTTGCATTAGGTGGTATATTCTTCAACCTGTGCATTTTGGATTGAAGCCCTTTGATCATTATTTTATAACCATTATCTTGTTCAATTAACACGTCAGTGGATATCCTTTTACGTGTTTTAAAGTGAGAAGTGCACCGCAATATCCCTTCAAATGCCTTGAGGACCCCAAAGTGACGTCTTAAACGGGCTCCTGCGGCGAAGGAAGATTCTTGAAATTTTTTAACGAGCAGATCAGTCGGACTTTGTCCGTTCTACTGTCTTCACTAGGGAGTCGGGGCCAACACCCAGTTTTGCAGACTGCAGGCTTCTTTAACCATGAGGCTTTCCCCGGGCATGTGGGTAGCCCATCGCTCAGCCTTCACCATCCTACTCTTGAACGAAAGCTAGGACAGGCCACAAAATCGGGAGGTATATATTCCCTACTTTTTGCGAAACGTGTATGGTTTCTTTTTAAGTCCACTTCGCGTTTTACGTAACGGTAGGTGAAGCGGACGGAAAGGCTTCCATCAACTGCAAATGTAACAGTAATACAATGCAATGCAATGCAATGCAATGCGATCCGATATGCAATGCAACGTAACACTCGATTCATGTAAGGGATATTTGCTTCTCAGAGCTGCCCAAGAAAGTCCGGGCGAGATAAGTATATTTTCAAATTCGTATTGTCTTGTCTACAGCTAGGTTTTAGCCCAAATTTGTTTCATGGTCTGTAGGCCTTGACTTTCAACTGAGACAATTCTTCGGATTTCGTTTTAATACGCAGCTATGTTTGGGCCCAAATTTTAATCCAAATTTCTTGAGTGCTTCCCTCTCAAAGTTCTATTGTTAATCGTTTCCCTCTACATCTGTTTCTTGCCTTTCAGCGAGCATTATGTCAATTATGCCAATAAAAATTAAATATAACCACCGTATGGGTCTTAGAAGTAGGTGCTGATATATAAAAATTAAAGGAGGTACGTCACGGTCTTTGGATTTTGAAAAGGTTACTGGCTCAATTTTTCAAAAAGGTCATTTGTAATCCGTTTCAATCTTCTCCATCCTTCACCATCCTCGCACTATATATGCATTTATTCTTGTCACTTTGGTGCTTATCTTCCCTGACTAATTGTCATTTCACTGTCTCGCATTATTTAAATGCATTTTTTATGACCCAAAATATCGTGACCGAGCTCCTATTAAGCCAGCCAATTATCTTCATCAGACGTCTGGTATTCATATTATGTCGGCTGAGCGCTTCATTGCATGAGGTCGAGACGGGAAAATCCGTGTAAGGTGGGAAAAAAAACTGGAAAAGCACACAGCAAGTAGAATATTGATATAAATTTGGATGACGCAGAAGTCGTTTAAACAGTGGAATCGCCATGCCAGGTTCTATTTCAGTAAGTCACCAGTTAACAGGCCAAAACGAACGTTGTTGAATCAAATGAATCTGGGGCTAACTATCCTCGATCAAGATTTGGCGACACAGCCTACGCATAAACAGAGTTGAGTTGAGTTGAGCTATCTCATTTTGCCAGGCCGTCAACCAGCGGATCTCTTTATCCTGCATGCAAAAGTAAAATAATTGTATCGGTCCGAGCTGTCATAAGCCTGGCTGATTTATGGATAATTTGTCCACTTTTCTTTATTCAGAGGAGTATTAGAGCTGGAAAGTTCCTTGCGGTCACTGAAAACAGAGAGCAGAAGTCGAGCGTATAGCACTAGAAAACTCAGGCAGCGTGAAGGCTGTCAAATTCCTTCCTGCAACGTAACGCGGACTTGAGTGGCAACTAACTTCCCGATTTCTGAAGTTTAAAGCAATTGTATTGGAGTGCTTGGTCAGGTGAAAAGATGGCTAGCCCATCCGCCGGGGTTTCATCATAACCCGATCGCCACCCCCGGCATTTTGTTTGATTTCTAGTGGTTACTCACCCAACCCGTCAAGGAGGGGGGAAGGTAGTGTTCCAACAACGATACCATCAGTAGCATTTAAAAGCGCAGTGACTTTGATTGTACGTAGAACTCTACAAAATGTATGGAGGGTGAAAACTTAAAAGTTCCTTCCTGTGGTCAAGGAAGGAAGTTGAACGTATAAACTTTAGTAGTACGCCGTAGGTTACACGGAAAACTTAACCAGGGCTAATACATCTAGAGAGCACAGGTATCCCAGGATCAATACTTTACTTAGCAAAAAGAAACCAATAAAATATCATCGGTTTTATCGCATACAAAACGAAGTGCTCTTCTCAAAATCAAACCACTTGAAAGTGTCGATATTATTCACGCCAGGAAAACAAAAACCGGAAAAATCACTTGTGAGATGTTGCTCCCTCTACTCCAACATCATGACACCATATCATCTCTCAATATTATATTTCAATGCAAGCTCTGCACGATACACGCTGTTTTATCCGGGTCTTAGGACACGACACAGATTTCGCATTAAGCTTGATATATGGTCGTTTCTTATATATCTTTCTGGCCAACGTTGCGTGGTTCGCCCGGGCACTCTAACTTGTCTCTTCAGTTTCCATCCAGCTAGACTTTCACCGATCGGTGCTCTCGCGGTCGACTTGTGGCAACTGTCTACATCCAGCCAGCTATCGAGAAGCTAAAATAAATGGTGGGAAAATTAATGGAGCCGAGGTACACAGGAGAGCTGAAGACGCCGGGTAAAATAGGACGTAAAAAATACCATGACACGGTTCGCAAAGAGTAGAGAATATACATCCCGATTTTGTGGCCTGTGCTAGCTTTCGTCCAAGAGTAGGGCTGGTGGTGGAGGCTGATCGATGGTCTGAGCACATACGTACCCGGGAAAGCTAAGCCTCATGGTTACAAAAGCCTACAGTCTGAAAAACTAGGTTTTGACCCCATGTTCATAGTTAAAGACAGTAGTACGGACAATGTCTAGTCCGACTATTCTGCGCATTAAAAAACTTAAAGAATTTCCTTTCGTAACCTGAGAAGCCCATTTAATTAGACGCCACTAGTCTGCGTTGGTCTAGGGTAGGCATGCATGCTGTATTTTGAAACAGTTTTCCCAGTCCATACCGCCAAATACATGATTTTATTATTTTATCATTTAAGTGGGGTACATGTGAATTGGAGTGGAATTTTAAGGAGGTTAAAGAAGGGATTGAAATGGGGGAAAATGTTTTGAAACACCACCAGACAGTTGACACCCCACAAGGGCACTGCAGCTCGCTGGGGGAATTGTTTGGTGTTCGTCTACTAATTTCTAACTTCAAATTCCAATTTTAAACCTTCATTACATCTTCACAATTTCCTAATTCCCTCAATTTAACCAACCCTCTGAGAAAAATTATCGCTTCTTCGTGGGATGAGCTTAGCGATTCAGTTAAATTGCTTGAAACGCGAACGAGATATCAACGTTAAATCCGCAGTTAATCGGCTAAAAAACAAAGTGTTTAGGTTAAATCCCGCGGCTCAAATTTGAGGTCGACAAACCGTCTATGCAATGAACTGGAATAAAGCCAATCTGTTGAATTGTTCTTGCATGACATGCGAAAGTATGATGTTAAGTATGGGCAAAAAACACCCTTTTTGGTAAGAAACGCTACAGGTAAAGTAAAACTTTAAAAAAAAAATTTCTCTCCGCAAATAACCAGAGTCATTCCTACCTAGAACAATAATATATAGATTTAACCAAGCCTAAAAGCGGAGCTCCACGATTATTATTATTTTTACTGGTCGAATGAGCAACTTCGCATGGCTTTCCTTGCGCCAATATTTTATGTTTAGAGCAGTCAACAGGAATTGACCGCTGTTCAAAAACCTCAACATTTTTACTGGTCGAATGAGAAACTTCGCATGGCTTTCCTTGCGCCAATATTTTATGTTTAGAGCAGTCAACAGGAATTGACCGCTGTTCAAAAACCTCAAAACATTACAAGAAAACAATGCACGACGCGTATGTTTGTTCGAAAACAAATTCAGCAATCAAACAACGATCAAAAATTTCCATCCAACATCGCCGGGGGGGGGGGGGGGTTTGACCGTTTAGTCACCTCTCTCAACATTGCATTTATTCTTAAATGGCTTTCCATGTTTGATCTAGGTCAAACATTTTCATCCAACATTTCGCGTTACGAAGAAATGTTTGATCGTTTAGCCACCCCAACCAACAAAACGTGCACAGCCGGTAAAAAACAACCAAATGAACCACGTAAAGTCGACACTTCAGCGCTAATACGCAAAAAATCGTTTTGTGGACTCACTCTGTCTAGTATTTGGTCAAACATTGTTTGAGCGTTTAGCCCCCCCCCCCCCCCAACGTTATGTTTGACAATTGACGATGTTGGATGAAAATGTGTGATCGTTTAGCCGGGGCTTTAATCCTTAATTTAACGAGGACTCATTGCGATTACGTGTTAATAAGATAATGGCAAAAGTTTCTTAACGCTGTTGAGGCACCGACGTCGAAAAACAGTCAGCCAAGCGGAGTAAAAACATTCGTTCGCTTGCAAACAAAACAACGTAATAAAACAAACAAACAATTCAACTACTTGTTTAAGTCCAAAACGAGTACTTATATGATTGTTATTTATATCCAGTCGAGAGAAAAATACAAGTTTCATTCCTGAACAAAAGTAACAACGATTAAACCCAAACTTGTTAAGCTTCAATTTATTTAATTTACCTCACTGTCCTGTGTTGTAGAGGTTTCTACCACTTGAAATACGTAAGCTTCAGTAAAGTAAAAACAAGCATCCGCAAAAATAGCAAATGGTTTGTCCAAAAAAAAGCTTCTTCACAGAGTTTGAGCTACTCGTTCCTCCCATTAATGCCCGGCGGTGAACTGTTAAGTGACAGGGAAATACTGCAAGGGCTGGTCAAACGTGTAAAGGCGTTACACGTTGTTTGACCAGCGCTTGCACTGTATTTCCCTACACTTTATTATTTTTTGACTGGTCAAGATCTATCTTTGATCCAACGTAGAGCAAGTTTGATCGTTCACGGTTTTTTGCAGTGGTTTTCATAACCTTAAAAAAAATTGTTAAGTGACCCGTTTCTTGGTGAGATGCAAGATGCCGCGGTAAAGTCAAAGCCCTTGAAGCGTTGAATTATTTTGTTTTCAACCACACAATCGATCCAAGTTTGAAGCTTTTCCTAAGAAAAATCTTTCGCTCTTGCTTTAATCACTTAAAAATTCACCTTCCGGAGTATCTTTTGTCAAGTTGTTGATTTTTATGCCTTTTACGCGAATTAAAAGACACATGCTGCTTCGATCGAAGAAGATGAAGTTGTTTTGCTCAAAATAAAGAAACCAACTGAATGTCAAATTACGAGCCGCAGAAAGCGCGCGAAAAATTAAGCCTCGATATGGTTTGGGTGTCCCACATCTGGCTTGAGCCTGCGATCCAATCGAAAGCAAGTACCTGGTCAGCAGTCAACTTAAAAAAAGCTGACCTCGATTAGGTCTTAACTTGAGCCCACGATATGGTCACGTGACACTGGTCAGCGGATACCTTGTTATGACAGGTATCAATTGGCTATAAGATGGATGTCCAGTATCAAAGACGTACGCTGTAAACTAGCTGGTCAGTTGGGCAAGGTGGAGTATGGCCACCATGCTGGATTACTATGAATATTATTAGGATATTAATTATTGGGCAACGTCGTCGTCGTCGTCGTCGTGCGTACGCGCCCACGAGTAATACCGCTAGCCATGATTACAATGAGAAAAGCAGTTGACGTGTTTCTGTATTTCAACTGATAGACTTCAGGGTGAGTTGCTCGAAGCATGGTTAACGCTAACCATTGGTTAAGATGTATTAAAACCCATAGATTGTCATGATATTTAACACCGGTTAGCGCTAACCACGCTTCGAGCAACTGGGCCCAGGCCCGGGAATAGAGGTACACATTCAATTATCTAGTTTAAATTCAAATCTGCCCCTTTCCAGGTTCCTGAGTGTTTTTTTTTTCGCCACTCATATATGCGTCGAAAATGCCGCTTCTGCTTTCATGATTTATTTCTATAGTTTAAATTTTGTCACAAAGTCATGATCATGTGTAAATAGCTCCAACTGGTGTGCTTTGCAATCATCACAACCAACAAATGGAACCGACTGCAATTCCCGAAAAGAAGAACACCTAAACTCAAAAGCATACATTTACAGCAAACCTCAACGGGGCAGGCGTTGGCATCTGGCTGGAAATTTTCCTCTCACTTTTTCCGCAGGCCACGCTTTAGCAATTTAATTGGAGCCAGTCTCGCGTATCTCAAGTTGCCTTGTTCACGCCCGAAAAGAATTCTGGGTACTTCAACCATGCCACGAGCATACAGCCCTTCCATTCCCCATTTCAGTATTTTGTTTTTTTATAATTGTCGGGCCACCCAGTACTACCAGCAAAATATGGCATCCATTCAATCTTTTGCCAGTCGAAACTAGCCCAAATTGCTTTGGGAGGTCCTGTAATCCATTCACAAAACGACCAGAGAGACAACTTCGCTAGTGAAGCGCCATATTTGCTACGAAGCATGTTTGGCGTCTGAATCAGCATGGAACTACCTCTCACCTTTTCAGAGGCTTGTCTTAACCCACATTCCAACTTAATGACGCCAGCCTGGGGGCTTTTGCAGAGGAAAATGGCTGAAAAAGAAAATCTGAAAAAAAAACCACTTATAAAGCGACAAAATAATGTACTCGAATCAGACTCGTTGACCGATTAACCTAGCAGCAACTGCCAAACTAGTTGGTCCCTTAAGGGTTACATTTACTCGACCCAAGCAACGAATTTTCACTCCTAAATGGTATGTATGAACGCGCGTTTTATTTCAGTTCGAGCTATTAATGTATTACACCATTGTGACAATCTTCTGTGGCGTAGCTTCAGACATGACCGTTTTATCGAAAAGTAGCGTTTCTCACTTTTCCATCATTGCTGATGACTGTTGCCGCAACTTTTACAAATATCGGCGACTCCAAGCAATTCAACCATTCCTCACTTATTGTACCAGACTCCCCCACTAGGGCCGCAGCGGGGAATGTTGCCCTCACAATTGTGCACAAACATTTCCGAAGTGGACACACGATGTTATATCGTGCCCTGAATAATATCGAAAGGAAAACCAACGATTAATTCGATTCAAATCTTACTGGGCCAGCCTGATGTTAGTGCAAAGCTAATTAAGTTGCAAAAATCGAGGCAACGTAGATTTCATAACAGTTAGGGTAGGGGTACATGTGAATTTGAGTGAAATTTTAAGGAGTTTAAAGAAGGGATTGAAATGGGAAAAATGTTTTCAAACAGCACCAGACAGTTGACACCCCACGAGGACACTGCAGATTGCTGGGGAACTGTTTTGGTGTCCATTTACTAATTTTCAACTTCAAATTCCAATTTTAAACCTTCACTAAATCTTCAATACTTCCTATTCCCCTGCATTTAAATAATCCTTCGAGAATAATTATCTCTTCCCAAATATACCCAAAAAACACCCAGAAATTCACAAAATATCCCACAACATAACTTCGTGTAATGGGTACAGGGATTTTTTATTTCTTGAAACCTCGCCTCAAGAAACCAGAGACGTTCAGTGATGTTTTCAACAGAGCTTCTTTCTTTTATCCGAAAATTCAGGATTGACTAGTTCAGTCTTTTAAGACTGCGTTCTGAACTTGTTTAAGATGGTGATTGGAGGCTTTGGTGGTTTCCTGATAGTCTGTTGCAGGCACTGATATCCTGACTGTTTTTCCAATTCGTTTCGCTCGTCCCGGCCAACTACTCTGAGAGTCTGGAGGGGGGCCGATTTCCCGACAACCCTTGGGCGCAGGCTAAACGGGCAGTCCGCCGGTGATTTAGTCGATGCAAATCATCAGTTATCATAAATAATCAACAATAAATAAATCTTTGAATGAACCAATGATGATATATATCCTGAGAGAAATTAAGCGACTCAGAAATTCGAACTGTCGCTAAGCCCGGACACAATTATAACGAAAAAGTTATAATAAATGCAAGTTCAAATATAGCCTCCTTCGCAGCCGGCTGCGAAGGAGACTAGTTTAAATATGGACACATCTAATGAAAAATGCAACCTTGATCGGGGAAATAGCAAAGCCGGAGTAATATAAAAAGAAGGTCCATTTACTGGCGGTTTTTGTTATAAATTATGAATGTGGTACATTACTGGCGAACACATTAGTTTTCACATTCAAACTAAGCTCTGTGCGGAAAGTAATTGGTGCAAGACGTCCGGCGAGGTAACTTTTTTTAGTCTTTCCTGCTTTCGTTGTTTCCCTTTAGAAAAGGATTTTTAGACTTTGCATTTACGATTGGTTTATCAGCTCCACGATTATGGCGACCGAATTTTTTACCACACTGAGAAATAATTTTACCCCATGTGAGGTCAATTTATTCATTGTATCAAAAATCATATTTCCAGGCTTTTGATTGAAAACGCAAAAGTATTGAAGAAGATAAAAGGCTTTCAATGCGGCGGGCTGAAGTTCTTTCATTTATTACTACAGTGTCAATGCCTATTAGTTTGTACTGGAATCGAGAAAACGCCACGGAGCCCTAAGAAAAATGATGCATTGAACTGAAGACATGAGGAGGAGTTTGGAATATAATATGCATTGTGGTGAGTATGCTAGAAGTAATTACCTTAATTCATGACTGGTTATAAAAGTGGCAATGGCATTATAAGCCCTTGAAAATTACTAAAGGAAATAAAACGCACTTGGATTTATATTCTTTTTCTTTATTTTCTCATTGGCGTTTTTTTAGATAGTTCACTTACGTGGCTACTCGATTAAAAATGCAGTGACGCTTTTCTTTTTTTCATTGCGAAATCTTTACGTCCTTTACAATAGCCATAGTTTAGTGTTTATGTTTTCTAGTTCCACGAAATAAAACAAACAATGTTAGAATGCTATTTATGGCACAAGGCTCAAGTAGAAACGTTAAAAATGTTTATTTCCTTCCATATTTCACTGTGGGTTGATAACACCTGCCACTGCGAGTAACACCGCTGACCACAAGAGCAAACAATCAAAATAATCCGGCATTGCAAGCGGTTGTTATTTTGAACCCTTGTTTGTTTAGAATTATCTTGAAAGTGTTCTCGACAAACAAAAATCTTATCGCAAAACAACCTTAATACCGTCAAACGAATTTTTTATTGTATTAGTTTAAAACCAAACCGAATCGCAATGGGAATATAATAATATAGTTGGAATTCTCCAAGAAATAAATTGCAGAAATAAAAGTGTCGGACGCGGTCGCGATAAAAGTCTGGAAAGTTGAGATATTTCAGTCTGTATCGATAACACCAGTGTTTTGTCATCATGCCATGAACAGGCGTTTGTGTATTTAGATAAAAATGGTATTCCGGTAAATGTGTCATCGGCTTGTCGGATACGCAAGTAGTCTGCAACTAGATACCGAATAATCAGTTTTTATCAGAAATAAACTGAAGGTGTTTCGTATGCAAGATCCGGTAGTTGTTTGATGCATATCTCCAAAACATCACACAAGTTATCGCAGCCCTGTCGCACACAAATTCTGATTTTATGGAGAAAAAAAGGAAGTAAAAATCAGAAAATATATTGAAAGACTTCAGTTGAACCGGATATTAAGTTCTGTGATATTTACAATTAGATTATTCGCTCTCGATTTCTATCACCATTGAAATCGAGAGGGAATAATCTAGTTGTTTTAGTATAAATCTACTAGTCGTTCAAATTAAACAAGTAAATTATCTAAATCCTCCTCACTGCGGTTTCTAAAACGCAAAGTGGCCGCCATTTTGTTGACAACCGCTACTAACTATCTACCGAGAATAGATGGTGTGTACCGTACCCAATCAGAGAACGGCGTTTGTGATAGAAATCTAGTAGATTTATACTTATCATAAATATTGGTGATGATAAACTGAATTTCGGATGAATTTTAAATTTATTTTTGGAGGCAGACTCAATCTACAGAGTAGATGCGAGGGGAGTTGGAGTGAACTGGTACGAGCGACCACATGGGTCACGGGGCGCGCGTTTGGCCTTCCGTCCAAACTAAAACGGCATTTTTCGTTACCGAGCACGAAACAACAGCTTACAGTGTAAAATGGGAGATTTTTCACTCAAAATAGCTCAAAAGTAGCGCCGGAGTCAAGTAAACTAGTGTCACAGCCAAGAAAATTCGTGTCATATACACTTAAACTTGCTGATTGCGCTGGGCAATTGACAAAGCTTGAGCCGCGGTTTCATTGGGCGACTAGATTAAAATAAAATGGAGTGAGGTCGTTTCGAAATTAATGTATTTGGTAGGTTTTGATGTTTTTAGTTTTGTTTGTTTGTTTGCTTTGGGGAGGGGGGGGGGGGAGGAGGTGGACATCAATACTGGCTTTTACGAGGCTTTTACATCAACCCAGACTGGTACCCAGTCCTTTGTAGTAACGGCGGAGTTTGGCGTCTGATGTGCCGCTCCTTTCTTTTGTTCAAAACTTTTAAAAATCTCTTTCTATTTTCGGGATTACAAAAAATAAAAAGAGAATAGGATGGGAGGTATTTACGCAAAAATTCCAAAAACTTGGTCTTAAAGTGCCTATGAAGGAAAAAATTTTCTTTCAAATTTTTGAAGCTTCTTGTGTCTTAATTGCGACATGAAAAAAGAAATTTGACAACATCAACTGAAGCCGAATTTTTTCTCCTTCCAAAAAACCTCAAAATTCACTAAATCGTGTCCCTTGGACTGGGAACGAATCTTTGCTCAGAACAATGCTGATGACGTAGGAAATGCCACGACACTCGTGTCTTCTGTAGCATTTTCTACGTCATACCTTTGTAATACGATCTTTTGGCCGCGCGCAAGATGGAGACACTTTTTGGCGCCAAATTTAAAACTTCCGGTTTGATTTATATCGCGTTGAGAATGTTTTACTGCCTAAAACCTAAATATTAGGAAACAGTAAATCAAAAACTATTATATTAGAACAAGAAATGTTTGACTTCATAGGCACTTTAAGGGGGGACTTAACATGAATTGAGTGAAATTTTAAGGAGATTAAAGAAGAGATTGATTGGGCAGAAAAATGTTTAACAAAATGTTTTGAAACACCACCAGACAGTTTATACCCCACAGGGACACTTTGTGAAAAAAAAAATTAAGTTAAAGGCATATCCAAAATCGAACTTTTACGGGATAATAGTGCTTGGCTAGAGGTGGCGGACCTCGCGGGAAAACATCCAAATTTTATGATTGGTTCCTTTCCATCCTGTCTGATGGAATAAATTTTAAACCACTATCTTTACAATTTGATACACTGAGTTGTAGTCTTCTGTTGGTGATGAAAATGGGGTTGACAGACAGAAAGGATTCAGTGCTATTCCACACTGAGCCGTTCGCAAACAAAATTCACCTGTTGTCATCTCGGTAAACCAGGTCAAGAAAACCCATTTTTTAGTTCATATTCGAGCAAAATAAAATAAATAACCACCGTTCAGTTTAGATATGCTCGTAATTCAAAATATAAAACTTCTAGTGTTATTCTGTTTTGATGTTTGTTTGTTTGCTTCAGTGTTGTTTGTCCAGTTTTCCAAAATCAGTGAGTTTGTCCCTCAGGCGTTGAAGCCGTTTGTTCAGTCAGTTCTCAAATTGAATTTGTCGCTCAGTCGTTGATGAGGCGAAACTGATGTCATTTGCGAATTTTTGCCAAAACTCTTCACATTCTGATATCGTTCTTCACCCCAACTTACGCTGGATACAAGTTGGTACACAGACTTAGCCACAGTCAAACAACATGAAAAATAATACTCGTTCTAGTAATATATACAGAAAAGTGAAAAAGCATTGATTGAACATTCTGAGGTTGTGGATCGCGTTGACTTTGTGGTAGCTGCTCTAAAATGCAGCTAGGAAATTCCTCTTTTTTGACAAGTTATTGTTCTCAGCTAATGGCGGATTCATTTGTTCAAAACATCAATTTCGCGTATCAATTATTTCTAGCATCTTTCGTTACCCCGAAACAGATCGCTGCCGCGGCTCACTTGGGTCCGTAGGCTCATTTTCCGAAACAGCGGCTGGTAATCGAGCCTGCAGATATCATCAAAGCACAAATTAAATCAGCTTTCAGTTCCAACATGTGTTTCTAGAAATTAGCCGAATGTAAGCCTTCGAGATACAATCGGTTTGGCAAAGTTACCGTCCTTCAGTGAGTTAATCTCGCGCAAGGCAAAAGAGGGTCGCTGCGACCGTGTCTTCGTTGTTTAGCTAAGCACACTACTGCAGAAGCAAGCCCCACTATCGGCACGCTTTTCAATCTTGATAGGTCACGGAGTTTCGTACATTCTGGGAACGTTGTTCGAGAAAAGGCGAAAGAGAGGGGTTGCGGGGGGCGCGGAGGGATCAACTCCCTCATATTACTGACATAGGTGACTCATTCAGCCAAGAATTCCTTAGCTTTAAAACCGTTCGTTCTAGTTCATAATTTTCTTTGGTTCGTTTGTGTGAAACGGGATAGGCTAGAGTAGCATAAAATTAGGAAGACTACCCCAAATTCAAGCAGGGTAGGAGAACGGAGACTGCAGTAGCCTTGTGACAATAGAACTCCTCGTGTTTAAATTTAGAAATATTGTTACGAGCAAAACCCGATGTAAGGGACCGACCATTTAACCCTTGACGGGGGGGGGGGGATGATTTTGAAAAAAAAATTACCTGCAAGCGCTTGTCGGAAGAAAAAAATTGCATACAGCACAAATGTAATAGAAAAAAATTATAGCACGAAGGGAAAAATATATCCTGCCCACCATGTTGCTAGAAAAAATTTTCTTGCTGACCAGAAATCACCTACCCACCCACCCCCCACCCCCCCTTCAAGAGTTAAATGGTCGGCCCCTAATCATGAACAAGACGACATGATACGTGGACTCATCAATCGTTTTCCAATTAATTTTTATCCAACTGTTTACGATGATTGGTTCGCGGTGCATTTTTGGCGTGTTTTAGTGAAGGGTTTCCGATAAGTGCTCTCCATCTCAAATGGCTCAAAACAAGCAAAGATTGACACTATTAATACAAAAGGTGAACCGAAGCCAAACGGACCAACTTGTTGAGCAATATTCGTTTGGTGCACCAGGGCATGTTTTCCAGGGTGGATCTGTCGTCGAAAGGTAAGAATCCGAATATTGCCTTCGAAAATCAGCTTTGCTGAGCAAGCGATGTGGTGTAAGCTGGGTGCAATTTTAAAGCTGCACCGCGCACCAGATCGCCAATTGGTGGGTCTGGTCTGAAAATCTTATCAAGCACAGCTGTCACGCTAACTCTAAATGCTCCAAGGTTCGCCCCAACACTAGGCATAAATGGTTACCGTGTAAATGTTTTTGGTGGTCCCCACTCCGAACTGTACGTTCGATCTAACCTTAGTGCTGTTTGATTTTCACATATAAAAGGAAACATGGTCACGAAAGACCTTACCAGGACTGCTATGCTGTAGATGCGTCTGTTGTTTCAACTGGCTTGCGTTTTCTGTCTTCGGTTAAGAATTCTTAGCTGTTTAGTTATACGAACCGCAACCTTCATTTTAGCGCTAAGATATTGAATGAGGCACAGAGCCGTCTCAGAACCCTGCAAGCAGAACATTTCAATTCATAGTCGTGGGTTGTTACACAACGTCTTTGCTAATACAAGGCAATTTAGAGTGCTCCTTGTTCGATAGTTCAATCGACCCTTCAGGGGCACCCAACGACAAGTTTCGGTAGATATCTGTTCGGTGGAGGGTAATTCGCCTTGGGTTTTCGGCGTCGATTAAAGAGTGCACTCGGATTTTCGCAACTAAAACGTGGCCTAAAAGATTCGCAATGGAGAAATCATAGCCCCTAGGTTTTCGGAAAGATCGTAATTGCTGTTTTTGGCAGTCAAAAACGTCACCTAACATTTTCGGAAAGAAAATAGTTCCCTAGAAATTTCTTGGAAAATTTATTTCAGCTTGCATTTTCTCAAAGGAAGATTTTGTTCCCTAACATTTTCGGACAATTAAAATATCAGCTAGGGAATCCGAACAAATTAACTTCTTCTAGCTTATGAAAACATCACTTTAAACAGACTTCAAACACCATAAGGTACTTAAAAATGTCTGTCTACAGCTTTTGGTTGATTTGGCTGGTTGGGTGCCCCTAAACCTTTGAACGTCATCTTACAAACTGAGAAATTTAGGTCATGCAGGCTCCTGGATCATGCTATCTGTTTGGTGAGTCTGTCACGAGGTTTCACTTTCTCTCGATTTCAAGTCTAAGACGCTATGTACGCACATGTAGCTTAAGCCTTTTTTGCTTTATTTTTGTTGCTTTGACAACGATTGCCCAAAAAGATTTATTTAAAAGCGCATTTCTTTATATCATGATTATAATCCTATTACTTGCGGCCTTCAAAATGCCTGCTTTCAAACAAGAAAAAGTATAATCGCATACGATTACCACCGTTTTAATTGCTCTATGGCTTCCAGGATAAAATATAATTACCTTTTTCACTGAATGAAATATTATTGTATAATGATGGTTGTCATACCGATAACGACTAAAGCTAATTCTGAAGAAGTATTTCAATGATCCAGTGATCAAAAGCGTAGTTTTCAAAAAATGATCGATGAAAGAGAAGAAGAGAGATTCATGCAAAGATAGGTCGGGTCGCGCCAAAAGCCGGTTGACCTCTAATCATCTGAAAAATATCAGCAGCATTGTTTTTACCATTTACGTTTGCTTTCGAATTAAGAAGAAAACCTTTTCAATCTTGGTCCAAGGGGTTTCTTTCTTCTTTAGTTCTTTCTCCTGAGATAAAATTGAGCCCGGACGCGGCGATGACAACTTCCCACGCAGACGTCTTTGTGCTCGTCACGCGTTCCTCTCCCACGAAATGGTAATGCCATCATATGGAAGTACCGTGTTGTTGTTGAATCCCGGGGGGGGGGGGGGGTGCTACAAAAAAACATTTAATACTGGGAGGCTCCGCCCCGAGGTCCGACCCCTTACCATTTATATACCATTTTTGACAGAAAAGGTACCCCTTTCGTATACCTTTCATTGACAATTGGTACCCCTTTCGTATACCTTCCATTAGAACAGTACAGTCATGAGGTAAGTGTGTTCGAAATATTTTAATGAAAGGCCCTTTTAAATACCTAAATGGCAGAATTCCCTACCCTTTCATATACTTCGACTCGTGAAATCCCTACCCTTTCATATACCTGAAGCGTGAAAAAGGTACCCCTTTCGGGCGGAGCCTCTCCGTATAGGCCATTATAGGGAGTGTCCCCCAGGATGTTGAATCTTCGCGGGAGTGAAGAAAGAAAACCTCCGTAACCTGGGTAACACAAGCTTGTGCTGGTGCTAGTTTTTTTCCCCGAAAACCGCAACAGAAAAAAAAAGTCACAAATGATCTTGTCTACACCTGAATTACAAAACTTATCTACAGCATTAAAAAATGCCCTTCCAAATTACGCGGCTGGTTTTTTCGTAAAAAGTTGTATTGGAAGTACACATTTGCTGCTTCATTTACACAGAAACAAACTAAACTGAAGCAGCTGTTTTAAACTATGAAAAATATTTTTTAATACATATTAAACGTACTTAAGCCTGATCATTGATCGTACCATACAGGACAAAAAAACTATGTTTCCGTGTATGCTATTTTATGCTGTGAAAACAGACTTGGAAATGTTAATTATAAAAATACATCAGACAAAGGTATATCTGATATGAGGACTAAAGCAATGACCAAGAAAATAAGATAACTGGACGCATGAGTTTTTCGACTTTTTCTCTTCGCGGGGTTTAGAATTCGTGAAAATCGTGCAGAATTAGCCGACCAGTTCATTTGGAAAAGAACTAATAGAAAAGTGAAAAGGTTTTCGGTCAACTTTATATACAATCCTATCTTTGTGATATACCCGGGGGGGTACTCCCAGAAAATTTGGGTAGGGGTGTGCGGCCCGCTTCCTGAAACCCTTACCCTATTTCAGACCAAAAGCTGCGATTTTCCCTACCCTATTTCAGACCTGACCAAAAATTCCATACCCTATTTCAGACCTATTTCACGTACACGGTTGGCGTAAACATAATTAAAAGACAAAAAAGAAGGGCTTTTGTTGATGGTGTTACTGCGTAATGATGAAGAAGTAGCTTCTTCCAAGAAACATAACCAGTTCAAGACTGGAGTGCTCAAACCACACCCTATTTCAGACCATAATGGTCAAAACTGATTCCCTATTTCAGACCAAAACGGCGAAAAACCACACCCTTGGGGCCGCACATACCTATATAGCCCATATAAGGGAGTACCCCCCCCCCGGGGTGATATAGCCCTGGCATTAGAGTAAATCAAATAACGTTCGAACAGGTCAACTTCTTTAATGGAACAAAAATCTCGCAAAAGTCGTCGAAAACAAAATACTGATGGCGTTAATTAAGCGTGTGAAAATCATATATAGGACCGTTTTTGTGGCTGAATGATTGAATATGATCATCGAAGTTGTAAACGCTACAGAAAATACGCCGTTGCGTATGTTGTCCAGAAACCGTAAGTGTTAAAAATATTCAGGTATTCAAGCTTTTATGATGATCAAACGGAAATTTTTCGTTCGCTGTGGCGTGTAAAATACCTCACTGTATGAGAACCCTGAAGGGAATATATTTTGTACCCCTAATAGACGAATGTTTAGTTACAGTTAGTCAAGTCGTCTTCTATCCATGGAGATCGAGTGGAAAGAAATTCGGCATACAGTATTTATTTAAGGGAAAGAAAAGTTAACTGACCATTTGCACGGTTCAGCCAATAAATAAAAAGATAGAAAAAGAACATTCACCGATCGTTTTGGTCTTGTTGTACATGTATGTATAGAGACAAATCAGTTAATTTGGTAACGATCTGTTAATCTTGCATTTTACATTCAAAGGCTCAGAATTACCAAAGCAAACAATCTTCAACTCTTCGGTTGTCAAGATAAATGCAGAGAGAGTTTAGCTTACCGAGTAACATGTTCATCTGTTCCAAACTAACGCATTAAAACAAGGGAACAGTAAGTAATGGTTGGTGGGAAATTATTATCAAATGAAGTACTTGCAATTTGTACTGACTGGTTGTGCGGCGTGTCTTAAAGGAGAGCGGAGTTCGGAAACAGCCTGCTTCTCTTTGCACCACGAATCGAGAGTAATTGCTCTCGTCAAGGAATTTCATGCTGAGTGACACAAGCTTCACATTTTTACCCGGGGGTGCATGACCCTTCTAGAAACTATGCGCCTTCCCAAATGATGTTGATGCTGCAGTTTTGTTCTGGAAACTGACAATCTTAGTCTACAAATGGATTGATCTTTTGCGATTTTGGCTTTAAAAGGGAGAACAGTCAGTTTATGAATGTGCTCTGAAGTTTGGTTTCTCAGAATGTGCAGGACCACCAGCAGAAATTTCAGGGGGTACTCCCCCGGGACCTTCTTCCGCGGCCTTTTATCTGATAATCATTACCTCGGTAAATGTTCATTCCAGCTTTTCAATTGCCAAAGGTGAAGATTTCTTTTCGTTTTTCCCTCGCGGACAACTTAATTGATACACAGTTGTCGCATAATAGAATTCACATGAGAGCATAATGCTTTAAATTTAACAATTAGATTTTATGAGCTCGAGATTTCTATCGCGTGCTAGCTGATGAGAAATCGAGAGCGAATAATCTTGTTGTTTTAGCTAAATCTACTATTCGTTAAAACTAAACATGTAAAATATCTAAATCCTCCTCGCAAAGAAGCGGCCGCCATTTTGTTGACAAACGCCAATCACTATCTATCATAGAATAGATAGCGAGTAGCGTAGCCAGTCAGACGGAACGGCATTCGTGATGGAACACTGGTAGATTTAGCTAGATTTATACTAAAAGTAATTGTAAATGGTAAATATTTATCGGCCCTGAATCAACCTATACAATGCCTCGTGGAAAATTGTCAAATTTCTGCCATGTCTGATCTGTTGTTACGCAGGAGCCCATATTTTCAAAACCGCGTATGGCTGGTATTCCTTTGATGAGCAGTTTCTCAGCCTGGTTCTAAAACATCGTTCATTGTCTTTTCCTGGAGTCTGTAGAGTGGTTTGCAGTATCTGTTCTAACGTTCAGTAAGTTTTTTTATAGTTGATTACTTGCAAAATAATAGTTCTGAGCCGTAAATTGAATTGGTA
This sequence comes from Pachyseris speciosa, assembly GCA_016490735.1. Taxonomy (NCBI): domain Eukaryota; kingdom Metazoa; phylum Cnidaria; class Anthozoa; order Scleractinia; family Pachyseridae; genus Pachyseris; species Pachyseris speciosa. Next base: position 670,649 of record JAEMWC010000199.1, on the reverse strand, counting down.
TTCTGTCATGATCACATAAAAATCAGGGGCACCCAACAAGCCAAATCGACTAAAAGCTGTAGAAAGGCATTTTCAAGTACCTCATGGTGTTAGCTAGAAGAATTTGCTCTATTCGGATTCGTTAGCTGAAATTTTAATTGCCCGAAAATGTTAGGGAACAAAATCTTGAAATGAACTTCTCAAACTCATTAATAATTCATTACGTCAACTACCAATCACCGGATGTATACCACATCACGTGGATATGTCTGGATACCCAATGAAAACTGTATACCATCCTCTAGTGAGAGTGGTATATACCACTAAATTATGGAAATTGCGCTTCTAATTACCATTAGCTATACAGTGCTATAGTTCGTTTTTTCATTTATAAAGTTTTACATCATGATTTGAAAACTTTGCGAACTAGCAATAGGCGATTTGCATGATGGCGTCATTTTACTACAACTACCAGAATCCTTCAGTTTCTTTTTTTGTCTTGCTAATTCTGGCAATTGTTTTTAAACCCCACCATGGTTTAAAAATTTGAATAATAAAGGAAAAACGACATGAATTGTGGTAGTTGTAGTAAAATGACGCCATCATGCAAATCGCCTATTAAGAGATACGGCATCCATTTACGATATTTCACAAATTACAGGATTCACGTTGTACAAGTCATAATCTCTGTAAAGACCGCCAGAATATGATCTAAAATCGGTACTTTCGTCTCCCTTTCCAGCTGCCATTGTCTAAAAATGTTCAAAGCCAATCTGTTTTGTACTTTGTAGAAGCAGGAATGGCCTCATAAGCTGTAAAGTGGTCCTCAGATAAAGTTTTAGGCGGACGAAAACGACTCGCTCCGAGTCCTCAGGGGTACCCAACGACAAGTTTCGGTAGATATCTGTTCGGTGGAGGGTAATTCGCCTTGTGTTTTCGGCGTCGATTGAAGGGTGCACTCGGATTTTCGAAACTAAAACGTAGCCTAAAAGATTCGCCATTGGGAAATCATACCCCCTGAGGTTTTCGGAAAGATCGTAATTGCTGTTTTTGTGAGTCAAAAACGTCAGCTAGCATTTTCGGAAAGAAAATAGTTCCATAGAAAATTCGTGGAAAGTTCATATCAGCTAGCATTTTCTCCCGCAAAGGAAGATTTTGTTCCCTAATATTTTCGGGCAATTAAACTTTCAGCTAGGGAATCCGAACTGATGAATTTCTTCTACCTTATGAAAATATCACTTTAAACATACTCCAAACACCATAAGGTACTTAAAAATGCCTTTCTGCAGCTTTTGTTAATTGGTTGATTTGGCTCGTTGGGTGCCCCTGAGTCCTTGATCTCCACCATCATGTGCCAGCTACATTGAATGACTGCTAAAGCGAAACAAACAACTCCCACAAAATGTATGCAGGGAAAGAGTTGTGAAAAATGCGAAAGAATGCATTCGCTTTTAATTATACAGACGATATATTTGCTATATTGCATTGTATTTTTATGCGTGATTGAGAAGCCATATCAAAAACGCATGCTTCGTGTTTCATCAGGGGTTCCAAACACCTCGAAACAATAAAAGCACGACGCCGAAGGCGGAGTGCTTTCATCTGTCTCTCGGTGTTTGGAACCCCTGATGAAACACTCGCACTCGTTTTTGATATATTACTTTGCACGAAGGAACTATTTTCTTTTCGAAAATGCTAGCTGACGTTTTTGACTGCCAAAAACAGCAATCACGACCTTCCCGAAAACCTCAGGGGCTATGATTTCCCCATTGCGAATCGTGTAGGCTACGTTTCAGTTACGGAAATCCGAGTGCACTCTTTAATCGACGCCGAAAGCCGAAGGCGAACTACCCTCCACCGAACATATATCACCGAAACTCGGTCGCTGGGTGCCCCTGAAAAATAAAATTTGTTCTCAAACTCTGAAGAAAATGTCAAGCGGATGTAAACAGCTCTCGCGAATATTAATCTAGTGTTCTTTTATTAGCTTACTTCAGGATAGGTTGTCATGTGTGTCTGCCCAGTAGCTCTCTTTTTATCTAACGAAATGCCTATGCCATGCCGAGTTGCAGGTGTGAGACTGACCGATGCTGATTTCGGTACACTTTCTATTGTACGCTCCTTCGATTGTTCATCTGCTGACCAGTTCATAACGGTTGGCATTTTTCGGCAATGAATCCACAGTTAACGCTCTCCAAATATGAGGCGTATAAACCTTTGCCGGCTGATACGAGGATTCATGTTGTATGGGGGAAATTTTTTTCTAGAACCAAAATATATGAAAGAAATTTTATTTTTAAAAAACTGTTACCTTACTTTAGTTGTATGTTTCTTATTTCTTGTGCAATTCCTGAGTCGATTTATAGCCATAAATTGGATCAGAAATTACACAACAAGAAAATGTAACGCCTATCACGCTTCTCTTTGGGGGGCTTCGACAAATCAAAACCACATACGTGCGAGTGGTTTTATCATTCATTTTTGAGTTCAGTGGCTCATAGCCACTTTAATTTTCTACATATTTTTACTGAATTCAACTTTTTGTTTGAATTGAAAATCTCACTTTAGAGCTCTGTTTGAGGATGATCAGGCAGATCTTTTGAACTGTTTTCAAACAAAACGATAGACCACGATAGCCAAGAATTTCTTTGTCTTATGTAACTATTTCCTATCTGTGAAACAAATAGCCGTATTGCACGGTTTGAACAGAGTTTATTTTCATACAGGGTTACTGAAAATGTAAACTACGTTTCAAAAATTTTTGTATAAATGCTTTTCTAGTTTTTGCCTGTCTTCTTCAGTTACTGGATAGGTTTCGAGGTTGTTGCAAAAAAGTGAAATAGAATATAAAAGCTCCTTCCAGTTTGATTGGTGGTCGAGGTAACTGAATGAAAACTTTGCTGGAAGTGAATTACATCTTTAGCCTTTTTTCTGTTACATAGCTATAGACCTTGAATGCAGCTGTTGTGGAGGATTTCTTAGATTGAAATCTGACTGTAGACCTCAGAGCGTTAGCGGTGTTTGCTTCAGTATGCAGTTTTCGATCGTCGAGTTCATGTTAGCTAAATAAGTTGTAGCAAGTTTCCCCGGGAAAGTTGCGTTCCTGCATATATGAGGCGTTCCTGAGCCAACTGCATCATGGGTTAAGACCCAAAGTTTGACCACTAAATGAAGGTTTTATGCCGTTTTGCTTTAACCCAAAGAACCAGTCTTCAAGAAGAGACATCAACTAGAATAATCGCCCCGCTTTGAGTTGTATGTTAGCTATATCTTTGGAGTCTGTTGGCGAATGCCGTGCGTGTGATGTTTTTAAGACAAAACTATTAGGCATGTAGTACTTTTGTGGGCGCAAGATTTTCATTTTTCCATAAAATTTTCTCTCTCTTTTTTAATTTATCAATTTTAATCGTACACTTAACGCCTCCTGGAAGTAAAAAACAAATTCAAAACAAAAGCTTTTCTTTCACGTGTTATTCCCCTGTGAGCACTCACAGAGCAACGAACAAAGAAGCAGCGGCGACTCGAAATCCGCTGCTTTGTGCGGAAAGTAAATATTTAAAGGCATCCTCTTCTGTGCTGCAATGTTTTCCAATCTCTTCTCCGCGACCGCAACTCATGATAGTGATTATGCTAATGAAACTCAGTTAGTCATACAAAAAGACATCAGTGACAATTCGTCTGATGTCCAGATAGTTGGCATACCCCAATCTACTTGAATCGACTCCATTCATCGATCTTACCTTCTCAATTCTTTATTTATGTTTGTTTTGAGGTAATTCTATTCGTTTAGTCTCGGCGCGGTCACAAAGAGTCTCGGAGGTTTTTTGTGTCAAAGCACAGCCAGAGCGTAATGAATTCAGCAAGCGCATGAGCGAATAAACCATCAGGAGTTCATGGAGGTCGCTTGGTCTGCTTTCAAAATCTCAAAGTGTACCTCGCCTATATTATATCGTGCGCCATTAAACACAAGGAAAACGAAAACAGAATGAAAAGAGACTTATTTTCGTCGTGGAGTTTTAAAAATGAATGAGCAGCTGCCCACAGGCCTTTCGAAGCAAGATGCGCTTGTGATAATTGCTTTTATTATGTTTGTTTGGGGTCAAATGCACATTGTTCGAAAACTAAGTGGTCTGTGATTGTCAAATAACTAACAAATCACCTGGGTGTAATGAAACCAGGGATTAACAATGATCAAAAATCTTCTGTAGCTCTGTAAAGCACACATAGGCTTATTTCTAATTTCTCTGCTATGAAACTTGACAACAACCATTCTCGTCGACTTTGCATCAACCGACCTGAAGGTATATTTGGATGATTATCAGCAGAAAGATAACAGAAGGGACTTTTAAACAATTGAGAACCTTCTAAAATGTATTTCGCCGTTCGCCTAATCACTGAAATCGTTTATTCAATTGATTATCTAAGACTTGGTAAGGACGTTCATTGTCATTTATACGAGTTTTTCTTTTTTTTCTTTTTTGGTGTCCACAGTAATTTACAAGTTTGGCCGCGACTGGTGTTGGTGAGACTAGCCTCAGTTTATTATTGCTTCTCAAGCACCACAGGGACGGAGCTTCCACTACAGGGGGAAAAAAACAAGATGAGCAAGTTTGTTACAAGTGTTTCCTTCATCGTACTTTTCCTGTGCTTCATTTTACTAGCTGTAAATACCGCGTCAGCAGGTGATTCATTGACAATCGACGGCGACGTTCTTATCGGCGGTCTCGTGTCCGTGCACCAGAAAGGAAGCCGAGGCGCGTGTGTTACGCCGGACCTAAACGGCGTCTTGACTGTTGAAGCCATTTTATTTGCACTCAAGGAAGTCAAAAGCAAAAGATACGTGAAGCTTAAATCGACTCTCGGATGTGATATCAGGGACACTTGTTCTCGGCCGTACAACACTGCGTTGGATCTTCTGGTCAACACAAACAGATCGACGGAGCAGTTCTTGGCTGCAGCTGTGGGTAATCTCCCGCAGGAGCAAGCGGACTATCAAAAGGTCTTGTTGCTCATGTTAAGCACTTCAACGTCTCACATGAGTTGTATTCCTTCAACGTACCAGGTCAAGAAGAAACCCGACTTGATTTCACGAACTGAATTTATTTTTCATGCTATTGCTAGAGACAGAACCAATTTAAACGCGATTGTGGATGTCGCCGCGCACTATAACTGGACTTACACCGGTGTGGTTTACGATGACAGCGATGAAGGAAAATACAGAGCAAACATATTTCAGCAGGAGGCTGCAAAAAGTTTGTTTGTGTCGCTAGAAAAGACTCGTTGCCAACTAAAGCCAGCAAAGCGCAAATTCAAAAATTTATAACATCTCTGAAGGCGAAGAAGAATTTTTCAGTCATCGTAATGTTGACATCGAAGCATGTATTCAAAAGAATTATTGATGAGGCATTCAAGCAGAAAATTAGCGATCTTACTTGGATTGTTAGTGATGCGTCTTGGGACGATAAAGCCAAGTTTTCCAAGGACAACGCTGTGGCTCAAGGGATGTTTAGGGTCGGTACTTCAGCTTCGATCGGTGACTTTAAAGCATTCTTACACGAACTTCTCACCTCCCCTGAGCGAAATAAGTGGATTTTGCAGATGGTAGCCTCCAAAACTTCGGTATCTTCGCCAGCGGACGGTACATCAGCTACCGCGACAACGAGTGCGCCCACCCAGGCTCCCGCTGCCACTACCGTTCAACAGCAAAACGCTTCGTCAAACTCCAACGTAACCACTGTTGCAGCACCGTCGACAGCTCCTCCATCAACACCTCCCCCTACTAACCCTGTTTCACCCAGCACGCCAAAATGCAGTGATCCTCCTTGTGGTGTCAATAAGACCAGATTGAAGCAGGTAAAGTACCGTGTCTTGCACAAAAGCTTTTATCGATCCTAAGGCCACTGACCCGTAACAAGGAAGGAAGAAGGGTTTGCCCACTGAGATCCGTTTCAAGTAACGTTATTTTCAATTAGAAAAAACTCATCCCACATCAAATTTCAATTTGTTTGGTGATTTAAAAATCAAATTTCAACACAATTCCCGTAGACTGTTGCAAAGTTCTTCCCCTTTATTTCAGGAAAGAGATCTTGGGCTTACAGTTAATATGCGAACAAATCTGCAACACAGCCTCAAATTATATAGAAGCACAATTATCTTCACGGATTGTAACCATGGAACTCAACGTCCCATGACTACTCGGCATGACAAGGGAAAATGGGCATTCGCGTCTCAGGCTAGCAAAACATTTCGATTCTAGGATCACCAAAACACCGTTTCCCACCTTTTGAGAAACGGAAATATTTTATGTATTTCTTCTTTTAATTATTTTTTGGCGCTATCAGAAGAGAAAGGCATTTTATTTCGAGGACAGACTTCCGCCTTTCGCGTCCACACACTTGCACTTCCTGTACCCCGAGTATTTTGGTGATTTTTTTTATTCCCATCGCGGGTAATTTGCCAGCGAAGGTATTCTCAGTGATGGGTGAAAATTCCTGATTAAATGGCCATCCATCCATCCATCCATCAATCCATCCATCCACATAATTCTCTTACATCTATTCACTTATTTCAGTCCTATATTTATTCGTTATTGTCGTTGTTACTTCAGGTCGTTAATATGTTGAAGTCCATGGCAGACAGTGCTACTTGCACGATCGACTCTATTTTTGCCGTGGCTCACGCCTTGACCAAAAGAGAAGAGTGCAAGAGCAACTGCCTGGAAAATCACGATTTTCACAAGTATATTCAAAATGTGAATTTCAAGAGCCTCAGTGGACGCAAGATCAGTTTCAATGCTCAGCAAAACCTCAACGAAAAAGATTACACGATCTGGAGTCTTCAAGAAACTGCGAATAGCTCTGCCACATCAGCCAACGAACAGTCGAATCTACAGTTGTCCGTGGTTGGAAGTTGGCGGCAATCAGGGAATGGCACTCCAGAGCTGACCTTTCGGCCTTCCAAAGTAAATTGGAATACAAAGAAGGATCAGATACCGAAGTCCATCTGTCACAAGCCTTGCAACCCCGGAACCTACAAAGCATTGAAGGAGACTCCAGCTGAAGGAGAGTGCTGCTGGCACTGCTTGAAGTGTAGCAAAAATCTTGTTAGCAAAATGGAAGATTCAGTAGCGTGCACAGCCTGCCCAGATGGTTACGCAGCTAGCAATGAACAGGACGACTGTATTAAGCAATTTGAAGATTACGCATACTGGAGAGATGCTGGCAGCCTCATAATGTTGTTCTTGATGGTGGCTGGAATCTGCTTTAGTGTTTACGTCTCAATCGTGCTCTTCAAGAACAGAGAGACGCCAGTTATGCGTCGAGCCAAAAATGCCATGTTTTTCATGTTACCATTTGTGATTATCCTCTTCCTGGTTCCCATTCCCCTCCTCAGCAAGCCCAGCGACTCGTCCTGTGAAGGATACCGAGCCTTCTTCACCTTAGCTCTTTGTATTCCTCTGTCAGCCTTGTTAGCCAAGAGCGTATATGTAGACAACCGCTACTATGACTCGGACGGTCAAGTCAAAGAAAGCTGGGGCAATTCCATTTGCACTCCGCGCATCGCAGTTGCCATAGGAACAATGGCGATCCACGTGATTGCGATCATTGTAATTGCATTGCTCCTTCCAAACGAGATTTTGCGGTTCCCCACTGATGACACCTTCACCGTCTACATCGAGTGCTCCTTTCACACCGGTTTCGGTTTCTTGGTGGTCATTTTTTACATCATGTTTATAGCCACTATGTACTCCATTCTGTCCATGAGCGAAGAAATCACCCCGGAGAATGACATGGAGGTGCGATGGACGTCCCTGTGCATGTTTAACTGGTACGCCATTTGTTTCCTCTACGTGGCGATTGGTCATGGAGTGGTCGGCAAGGGGAAGATGTGGGGTTTGGCCTTTGTGGATTTCTTGTTCGTAGTCAACATTCTAGCGTGCATCTATCTTCCCAAGTGGTATGTCATCGTGTTTCAGCCGGAGAAGAATCAAGCTGATGTCTCCCCTTGGACCATGTACGTCAAGACGCAGGAAAAAACGCCGGTGCGCCTTTCAGAAGAAGGGTCACCTGTTATGGCAAAACGGGGCAACCTCGCCAGCACGGCCAAGGAGTCTGGGAAGAGCAATGGCCGTGGAGACCAAGAAAAGAGTGAGTCACAAGAACTCATCAACGACACTGATGTGTGACAGTTAGTAGGGTTTTCAAGGCATGCTCAGGTTCAGGCTAAGTAAGAACACATGTTTTGCTCTGCTCCTCTTCAACGGTCTTTAAACTGTTGTCAGGGGAAAGCCAAGATTATTAGGACAAAGCCAAGACAAAAACATGTAAACAATGTTGGCAATTTTATTACCCGCGTAGAATTTTGATGATGTTTTATACCCAGTAACAAGCAATGTAGTCGTCGCTATAAGCAATGGTAATGCATCCCAGACACTGCGAGAAGTGATCTAAACCGTTGAAATGTCAGTCGAGCCCTGAATTTTCCGGTTTCGGAGGACAAGCAAGGTGTAGCACTTCTAGCGTTGCAGTTTTTGGCGATATGAGATGCTTTTTACAATAATTAATTAGTGCCTTATGTAAAGGCTCGTAATTGTCGCCTAAGTGAGAAATATCAAACCAGATTTTTAGAGTTATATCCTGAGGGAATTTGCATCGAAAAATAGGAGGCAAACTGGCCAACCATTAGCTTCTGTCTGATAATTTTTGCTTTGCTTTTCCTAACACTTAGTTTCGAAGTTTCGATGAGTTCTAACATAAAGTAAAATGAAGGAAGAGGGTGGAGAGCAACATAAAATCTACCAATTTTGTTTTCTGCATACATGCAGAACTATGAGAATCGACCTCAGCAGTTTTTGGGCCACAAACGACGTTTAAAGTAATCGGGCTGCAAGTTGATGGCACGATTCTGCACGATTGTACTTTGGGGCATAGTAATGTGGATTTTTTTTTAGAAATTTAAAATGACGAAAAAGCAACAGTGGCCAGTTCAAGTGTGATTTTTCGGTTGGAGTATACTGCCGTATCACTCTTGGAGGTGTAAAACCGACTTGACAACTTTTGTATCTGTGCTCTGATTTTTAGACACACCTGGACTTACCGAGGACCTTTTTGTGGCCGCGAAAAAGGACAAAGATTATCTATCCCGTTACTTCAACTATTTTCGCAGTGTACTCGGTGTCACGTCCTTCCGATATTGTTGCAGCTCGCGGCGGCAATACATTTGTTCTCGTTGTGGGTTTTGCCCAAGGCTTTTTTGTAGTTTTTATGAGCAAAACACCTCAGAATCATGCAACGGCAGACAATTTATATCGGATTTTATGTAAAAATTGACCCTAAAATGAATTCTAGAAACAGGGATAGCAACTAAACATCTACAGATTATTGCTAACTTATATTTAATTCAAAATTTGCTCAGAGTGCTTGTTATTTTCTAGGCTGTGATTTTTATATGTCTTGCCGGCCTTGAATTAGTTAAAGGCACTTTCAAACAGTTGTAAGCGGCTACCAAAGTCAGCGGTCTATTCCAGATAAAAAAAAATATGACTTGAAATAGAACATACTTGAACAATTGATTCTCAATTGCATCGTTACGGGGTGCACTGAAAGGCGTGTTGCCCTAAGATTGTGAATGCTTTGTGACAGTTTTTGTTTCCTTTATCAGCGGGCCCTGGATCCCACTCTCAGTCGGCCTCAGTTCCCAGGGCCGCTCGGTGCTTTCGAGTTTTCAAGCGGAGTTTCTATTACAGTCGTTTATAATTTTGTCTAGTTTTCTCACCCATCGCAGCACCATCCATGTAAGTTTTCACCTTTCTGTTATCTTATTGATTTCCTTTATCGTATTTTCTGTCTTCTGTTTTCATTCCATCGTTTTCTGTATTTTATTTTGTATTTAGTTTCACCATACGGCACACGACACGATTAAAAGTTTACGCACTGGTTTACATAGTCTTTGTGCTTGGTTGAACACTGCGCTAAGAACGCGACAGTGAAAATGGATGGCGTGGTAATTAGCTGCCCCCCTATGGAGTTCGGAGTTGTCTGGAACATTTGATTCAGGTACGCAACTGTGAATTCAATTTACGAAGTTTGTATTCGCAATGGCCGCCACCACGTTCAGTCACACATCAGTGGGCCCGCCATTTCGCCAGTCAGCGGACTCAAACTCACAAGGAGCCACGCAGAAATGTCAACGACACCCCTCTAGGAAAGTTATTCAAAGCGCTATTCAGGAAAAAACCAGCGAATTGGACAGGCTAGCGAAAACACTTCAGAAAGCCGCCGATTCCGTTTACATCACCCAACGCGAGAAAGCTAGTGTCATCGATAAGTCAATATTGGAGGGCCCTACACAAAAGTATGAAGAAATCCGCAGTGAATTACAAGGCCTCTACGCGCAAGACAAATGGGGTGACACATTAAGTGAAGCCGAGCGCGTGCGATAATTTGGTCAAAGTAATCTTGAATACGCACGGACCGCATTGAGCAAAGCAAGTCAGTACAGTTTCATAATCAGTTGGAGGACGATTTCGCATCACGCAAATCTCGACGCTCGTCACGTACATCATCGTCACGCTCGTCGGCTAGTTCTGCGAGAACGAAAGCGTTAGCAGAAGCAGCCGCTGCTAAAAAGCAAGCCGAATACGACCGAATAATGGCAGAAAAGGAACTTGAAAGGAGACAACGCGAGGCTGAAGAAGAGCGTCTCCGGGAGGAACGTCGCGCCAAGCACGATCGAGACATGGCAGTATTAGCCGCCGAAAAGCTTGCCGCTGTAGCTGACGCCAAACTCACTGCAATCGAAAGGTCATTGGAAGAAGAAGAAAGATCTCGTCCCCTCTCCCGTTTGAGTACATCTGAAGACACAAGGCGCCGAACTCAAGCGTGGGTCGACAAAACTACACCCACTGCTGACAAAACTAACGCAACGCCACCGGAAGTACCAGTAACCTCGGGCTAAGAAAGAAATTACGATGGTGACACCACGGTGCCGTTTAGCCCCCCAACGCCAATGCATAGCGTACCTCAGGAGAGGCCCAAGTCTAACCAGTACACACCCCTTTTTCAGACGCCCAAGACCTCAGGAGAAGTCGAATGCCTAGAGGCAATCATGGCAACTAACAAGCAATTTACCGCCAGCCTAGCAAGACAGCGCTTACCAAAATGTCATCCAGATACATTTGGTGGGGATGCCACTTTAATTCCACCCGTGGAAAAGTGCCTTCAAGGCGATGTTACAAGACGCCAACACATCCCCCGACCAGGGTATTAACTATCTACTTCAGTACACTATGGGCGACCCACAAAAGTTGGTGAACAGTTACCGCAAGAGGCAGTAAAGAGAACCCATCTCCCTCTTACAAGAAGTTTGGTCCGAACTCGAAAAACGGTTCGGGAATTCAGCAGTTATTACCAACACCTTACTGAAGAAATTGAGTGGAGCAGCGAAATTCAGTGAAAAGGAAACGGAGAAACTACAGGTGCTTGCTGATACTTGCGCCGACGTAGACAGCCAACTGGATTTTCTTCCTGGTCTTGCCTGCTTGAACTACCCAAATGCCATTAAGCCCATCGTGGAGAAGTTACCCTCCTATTTACGACTTAAATGGGAGAAACAAGTTGCTAAGTATGCTGAAAGCAACCACAATGGCTATCCCTCTATCCCTGCTTCCATGATTTCGTCGTTATGATACAGAAACAAGCCACTCTGAAAAACCACCCAAACACCCTTGCAGGAGGAGTAACCACACTTAAAGAAACCAAACCCAAAGAAGTACAGAACGGCCGGTCAACGTTAAGACCAGATGCAAAGGTCTTTGTGTCACAAGCTAAACCCATAGCCGAAAACACCAGTAGTGCACCCAACACAGAAAAACGCTGTTTATTTCACGACACGAGAGGCCATGGTCTAGCAAGCTGCAAAGCCTTTCAAAACAAGACCCTGGCAGACAAAACAGAGTGGATTATGAGGGCAGGACTTTGTTTCGAATGTCTTTCAACAGAACACCAAGCATAGGATTGCAACGCACTTGTTCGCTGCGAGAAATGCGGAAGCGATCTCCACAGCACGCTGCTACACTTCGAGAAAAGGAGACCAGCAACCGAGAATAACGGCGGGGAGCTGAGGACAACTTGCACTTCGATCTGTCAAACCAGGAGTGGAGGACTGTCATGCAGCAAGATTGTTCTCGTAGACGTCTTTCAGGAGAAACAGCCAGACCTTGTCCATAGAGTATATGCCATCCTGGACGATCAAAGTAACGCCTCCATGGTGTCACCTCATCTCGCTGACACACTAGGAGCTGACTGTCCCAAGAGAAGTTTCTGTTGTCCACCTGTAGTGCTGAAAAGGAGTTGAAATACGGCCGTAGAGTTACTGGCGTCTTTGTGAAGTTCGTTGGAGGAGAACTGTTTAAGTTACCTACGTTAATGGAATGCGACTGTATTCCGCGCGACAAAAGCGAGATACCGACCCCAGAAATCGCGAAGAACTTTTCCCATCTGAAGGAGATAGCTGATCAGATTCCACCCTTGGATCCGAATGCGAACATTGAAATCCTCATTGGTCGTGATGCACCGGAGCTGTTGAAAGTCAGAGCCTTTAGAAATGGTCCAAAGGAAGCCCCATGGACACAGAAGCTCAACCTTGGGTGGACACTGTCAGGTCAAGTATGCTTAGACAGAGTTGGAGGTCCTGTCCATGTCTCAGCCCACCGAACCGCGATAAACATCCCAGAACGAAACTGGCAACACCTCGACCAAGAAAACCGTGACCCTGCAGTAAACCGGGAGAGCTCTCTATGTTACACGATAACACCCTCCCCTCAATTACTTCGTGATCAAAGAGGAGTATGCCGGAGGGGAGCAGATCGCTCCAGATGTTTACCGCATAACCCCACACGACAACGAAGTCAGTCTGTCTCAAGAAGACCATAAATTCCTGGAAATCATGAGTCGCACAGCTCACAAGAACAGTCAAGGCAACTGGGAAATGCCCTTACCTTTCCGCAAAGTGACGTTGTCATGCCTAACAATCGGAGCCAAGTGGTGAATCGTTTAAATGGCTTATTGCGTTCGTTCAAGAGAAATACACACTTGGAGAGAGACTACTTGGCCTTTATGGGAAAGATTCTTGAACGCGGCCATGCAACCCAGGTACCACCTGACCAGCTGACACCCGCCGACGGAAGCCGACAAGTCTGGTACTTACCGCATTTCGCCGTGTACCACCCGAGAAAGCCCGATCAGATCCGTGTGGTTTTTTATTCTTCGGCAGAATTTAACGGAGTGTCACTAAACAAGGAACTCTTTTCAGGGCCAGACCAAATGAACAGCCTGCTCGGTGTGCTCGTCCGTTTCCGTCAGGAGAATGTTGCCCTGCTCTGTACTGTGACGTGGAACAAATGTTTCTCTCATTTTACGTCAACCCTGAGCATAGGGATTATCTGAGGTTCCTATGGTTCAAAGACAATGACCCCTTGAAGGAGGTAGTGGAGCACAGGATGCTTGTACATCTTTTTGGAAATGTGTCAAGTCCAGCAATAGCAACTTTCGGCATGAGAAAAACTGCCGAAGACGGCGAGGAGAACTTTGGTACCACAGCAAAAGAGTTCGTTTGCAATGATTTCTACGTTGACGACGGCCTTACTTCACGTGCAACAGAGCGGGAAACGGCACAGTTGCTGAAGAACACACAAGCCATGTTAGCGAAAGCCCAACTCAGATTACACAAGGTTGTGTCAAATTCTATTACCGTTATGGAAGCAATACCTGTGGAAGACAGAGGAATAAGTGTTCGCGTCTTTGACTTTCGTCATTACAGCCTCCCGACTCAGCGTTCCTTGGGAGTTCAGTGGGATTTAGAGAGCGACTCCTTTACATTCCATTTCACCTTACCTGAGCGACCGTTTACGCGTAGAGGTGTCCTTGCCACAATAAACTCAGTCTACGACCCATTGGGCCTAGCCGCCCCGGTTATCTTGAAAGGAAAACTTCTCCTTCGTCAGCTGGTGGTCTTGGGGAAAAAAGGCAGTGACACCCCTCTTGGCTGGGACGATCCATTACCTGACGAATTGGTGCGTCAGTGGCAGTCTTGGAGAGACGCTTTCGTCAACTTGGAAACTGTGTCTGTCCCTACGTGTTATCCCCCAAGAATTTCGGCCGCGTGGTACGTTCCGAAATTCATTCATTTTCAGATGCGAGTAAAGACGGGATTGGAGTCGTCACCTACCTTCGACAAGTTAATGAGTCAGGAGACGTTAACGTTGCATCCCTGTTTGGTCAAGCCAGGATGGCTCCCTTGCAGCCGACAACAATTCCTCGACTTAAACTTTGCAGCGCTGTTTTGTCGTCCCAGTCACTGAAGAAGCTGTTAGAAGAGTTGAATCTACCTATCCACGAAGTCGTTTTTTACACAGACTCCAAAGTTGCCCTTGGTTACATACAGAATGACAGCAGGCGCTTTTACGTGTATGTTGCCAATCGTGTTCACATCATCAGCGGCATCTCTGATCCAACGCAATGGAGATATGTTGAGACCACCTTGAATCCTGCGGATCTGGCATCCAGAGGAGTAGCTGCTGAACACTTGAAAGACTCAAGATAGCTACATGGCCCAGAGTTCCTGAAAGAAGCCTCACCCAATTCATCTTCCATCGTTGAAGCAATCGCCTTAGACCTGCAAGACCCAGAGGTCAGAAGTCTAGTCATTACCTATACCGCAGATGTAGTTACAGCGCAGGGACTGGGCGCTGAGAGATTCAGTCGTTTTTCCAGTTTCATGTCTCTGCGACGAGCCCTAGCCACCTTAATTGTCATGGTGAAAGAGCGTAAAGTACCAAGTGCAAATCGCTTACCCGAGGACCAGACCGGGAAAATTGGCCATCGTATCCCGTCAGAAAAACTGCCCAAACAACTCCCATGCCCCCCTTCAGTGACGGAGTTAATGCAAGCAGAAATGGTAATGATTAGGACCGTTCGGAATGAGTAAATTGCTCGGACGAGTGGAGAAGACCGAAGGTCCAGATCATTCCCGACAAAGAAAGAACCTGTTAAAGAAGTCAAGCCTTTACCGCCTAGATCCTTTTGTGGATAGCGAGGGAGTACTCAGAGTCGGTGGTCGCCTTCGTCGCTCTCATCTCAGTTTCCCCGAGAAACATCCTGCCGTTCTTCCGAAAGGGCATCATCTGTCTCAGCTTATCGTTCGGCACCAACATGAGAAAACACATCATCAAGGCCGGCAAATAACTCACGGAGCAGTGCGCACAGCTGGTTTCTGGATCGTCGGTGGCCATGGAGTGGTGTCGAAAGTCATCAGTTCCTGCATGATCTGTAGAAAGCTTAGATGTGATGTCTTCGGACCATGGTCAATACAGACACGGAAACTCAGAGGAGGCGTTGCAAACTCTAAACGCTGGGGACTGATATTCTCCTGCTTGAACAGTCGTGCCATACACATAGAAGTCCTGGAGTCCATGGATACAAGCGCATTAATCTGTGCACTTCGTCGTTTTCTATCCATCCGCGGACCCTCTGCAAGAATAAGATGTGACTGTGGCTCAAACTTCATTGGAGCTAATTCCGAGTTTGATCAAGCATTTCAAGAGATGGATGAGGGAGTACTGAAAACTTATCTTGCTAACCATGGCTGTGAATGGTCCTCTAACCCATCCCATGCTTCTCATTTCGGGGGAGTCTGGGAACGTCAGATTGGTACCATCCGTCGTGTCCGGGACGCTATGCTCTTAGAACTTGGGAACCCTCAGTTCACTCATGAACTGCTCGTTATGTTGCTAGCCGAGGTCTCCGCTATAGTGAACGCTCGTCCTATAGCCGCCGTCCCATCTGACGTCGAAGATCCACAGCCCCTATCACCTTCAATGTTGCTAACATTGAAATCTCGCCCACTTCTCCCACCGCCCGGGAACTTCGTCCCACAAGACCTTTATGCACGTCGCCGCTGGAGAAGGGTACAGTATTTGGTGGATCAATTCTGGGTCCGTTGGCGACGGGAATATCTCCAGTCCTTACAGAGGAGACCAAAGTGGAACAAGCGGGAACGCAACCTGACAACCGGAGATACAGTTTTAGTGAGAGACAAGGAAGCTCACCGGAACGACTGGCAACTTGGAAGCTATTAGGGAGCTTACGCAACTAAGACGGCGACGGCAACGAGAACGCCAAACAACAATGGGTTTAGTGAGCAAAAACAATCGCCCTGCACGTGCGTTTTACATTTTGGTACATTTCTTTGCTGTCATCTGAAAAGCGACGACGTGAAATGACTGAATTTTCAGTTTTCACTAGAACGTGACCGCATCGTAGCAACTTTTTCTTTCGTTTTCTTTACTTCAACACTGTTCACAGTAACTCAGTTCCTGGACAGTTCGCCAACAGTT
Source organism: Pachyseris speciosa (assembly GCA_016490735.1). Taxonomy (NCBI): domain Eukaryota; kingdom Metazoa; phylum Cnidaria; class Anthozoa; order Scleractinia; family Pachyseridae; genus Pachyseris; species Pachyseris speciosa. The sequence continues at coordinate 654,277 of JAEMWC010000199.1, read as the reverse complement.
TTTAAGTTAAACAAGCTGGAATAATCGCGAAAGAGTCACAAAAACGGGAAGTTTGATTTTGAAATGACGTTTTCGTTGCCGTCGCCGTCGTCGTTGCTTAAGCGCCCTATTACCAGCGGAGACGGCGAAGTTAGAAAAGCAAATGTGTTGATCTACAAAGAGGGAGTACGGAAGACTTACCTACGCCCTATAAGTGAACTTGTCCTAATCTTGCAGTCTCAGGACACTAAGAACAGTGACTATGTTAAGTAGGATGTTCTAGTAGCAAGGACGTCGTCCTTGGGCGAGGAGTGTGACAGTTTCAACTTACTTAGTTTTGTTTCCTTTATCAGCGGGCCCTGGAACCCACTCTCAGTCGGCCTCAGTTCCCAGGGCCGCTCGGTTCGTGCGTTGTGCTTTCGAGTTTTCAAGCGGAGTTTCTATTACAGTCGTTTATAATTTTGTCTAGTTTTCTCACCCATCGCAGCACCATCCATGTAAGTTTTCACCTTTCTGTTATCTTATTGATTTCCTTTATCGTATTTTCTGTCTTCTGTTTTCATTCCATCGTTTTCTGTATTTTATTTTGTATTTAGTTTCACCATACGGCACACGACACGATTAAAAGTTTACACACTGGTTTACATAGTCTTTGTGCTTGGTTGAACACTGCGACATGCTTATTCTTCCTTAAAGCCCCATGTTCATCCAAGACGCATTGCGCCCGCGCTGAATTTCGCACAGGCGGAAAATACGCAAATCGCCTGTGAGCGCTATTTTGCAAAAATAATCCTCGTTCATCCGACTTCTTTCCCCGAGAATCGCTATATTTTGTGTCGTCGTGGTTTTCTTAACATCATCTCTCTTCATTTGCGTCCATATTTCAACAACAGTCGTCGTAGCGGTGAGGAAAAGACCTTGTAGGCGGCTGGTGTTGTTGTTGAACTTCAAGTAACGCAAAATTATTTACTGGCAGGCTCTTGTTAAAAATACGTTTAGGGGTCAACCTGAAGGTAATTCTTTACAAACTTGTTGGAATATTGTCTTCCATTGTCAGGCTGTTGTCTCCTTGAATTCGTTTGTAATTATCCTGGCAAAACCTAACTTTTGTCCCGTAACTTTGTTGATACATGCATATGGTCGCTGCCAAATGACCTCTGATCTCGAGGTTGACAGCGCTCTACAGTTAACCCGAAAGTCAAGATGCCTTTCTCAGGCTTTGCTTAGCTAGTATTTTTAAGCAAACAAAAGGGATGATCTGATACCTCCGAACATATATCAGTCGTAGCGATATGCCAGATTTCAACTGATGTCCGACCTTGGCGAATATTTCGATCATGCAGTTCTTTCTAATTAATTTATCTGCGAATGAAACGGACTCGAGTGCGGTTTTGTATCCGATAAATGAGCATCCATCTAGTCGAAAGCTGTTTATTTCTCTTCCCAGCAATTTCTATAATGACAAGGTAAGCCTTATGGCGCACTAAATTAAAATATATGGACTAGGAGTATCCAAGGCAACGTAACTTATTTAATTATTGGAATCCTTTACTGCGTCGCTTTTAGTTAGCCATACTAGTAAATGCAAGAGAAACGATCGATTTCCCTCGCTTCCTCAGTCGCTGAAAGTTTTACATGATGAACCACACATATTTGCAGCGTTTTTGGAAGAACTGATTTCTTTCGTAGGCACAAAAAGATTCAAATAAATCACAGCAATATAGAAAAACAAGAGGCTACAATTAGCCTAAACCCGGGCTTGCAAAAAACAGTATTGTATCCCTAACTTAGTGCTAAACAAAAGAATAGAGGGAAGTCTGTCTTTCTTACATCGGACGCATTGTGTTTAGCTTGTGTTGGAGTCTATTTCTTTAGACCCCTATCAACATATATTCCTCTAAAATACAGCTCAACCATTGAGAACAATAATTATAACACTTGTAAAAAATATTTCTAAAAGAACAAGAAAAAGAGAAACAGAAAAAATAAAGCCCGTGATATATACCACTAAAGGACATCGAACCCGGGTTAGCTGCGTCACAGGTAGGAACAATGACCTTTAGGCCACAGATTTTTATCGTTATGCAAGATGATAAAAATAGTGTATTGATTCCCAAAAAAAAAAAAACTAAGCACACTTGTTTTCGCTTCGATGGATAATTGTTTGAGAAAGGAAAACGCTTATCGAACGATATAGGATTTTTTCGCATAAATGTGGAGTCTCGGTGAAATGTGAGTAGAAAATTAATTAGCAGAGTGAAACTGTTTACAAATACGCCAATCCAGGGTCATTTGAAACACAAGAAAGGAACGTTTCTGGACAGTTTCAAGGGACGCTAGTACATTTGTAAAATATAATCGCTTATCATTCAAAAATTAAAGTCCAGAAATTGAGATATTGTGGCAAAATAGTAAATAAACTACCTGTCAAAGTCTCAGAGGTGTGTGATATCCCGTACTTGAGTTATTCAACAAAATGTACATCTCAACGGAGCGGATACGGGAACACGGCAGTCCATCTGGAGTTAAATTTTGGTCATGTTAAAAGCTTTCTTCTCGCTGTTGAACTTGCAAACATTCGTATAGACACTTGTCTTAACATATTAGTTGTTCAGACTTCAAAGACACAAGGTGAATCGACGTTTTCCGATACGTGACAACAGGCATCATTCTTGCTGTTGATATGAGATTTACACTCGAATCACTCGGCCGTGAAAGGTCAAACTCCCTTTGTCTGTAGTCTCTAATTTTTGGCGCTCCCCTCGCGTCGCGTCTCCTCGCAACTTCGCGCGCGCACGTGCCCCCACAATCCATCGCCAAAATTAGAGACTACTCGCTGTCTACTGAAGCAGACACGGGGAAACACGGCAGTCCATCTGCCGTTAAGTTTACTCATGTTAAAAACTTTCTTCTCGCCGTTGAACTTCCAAACATTCGCATAGACACTTCTCTTAACATATTGTTTGTTCAGACTTCAAAAGCCACAAGATGAATTGACATTTTCCCATACGTGACAACACGCATCACTGTTGTTAAAAATAGTTAGCGCTTGCGCAGAAACGCCGGAAGTGCCATTTGTGGATGATACTCGACGACGAAAAAGAAGAACCGTCGGTAGTTTAAGACCCGGGCGCCGCGCGAGACGCGCGTAGCCCGGGTAATAAATCGATTCTCATTTCGTTGTTATGTGTCACGCCACTGGAACTCAGTGGGAGAATCTTGTAAACCAATCAGAATGCAAGAATTAACAATAGAGACGGTTAAAAACAATAACAAACGTGCGCAAGGCCTCTTGGATGAACATGGGTCTTTATTAACAGCAAATCGTTCATAACGTACCAAAAGAAATATTTCGGTCAGTCCTTGAAGGAAAAAGGAAACTCAGCTAGTAATAAATGAATCACTTTCTTTAAGTCTCAAATCTTTCTAGCCGAGCAAAGAAGCTCTACAACCGGGGAGGGGGGAGGGGAGATACTTGGGCCAATTTCTGCTGGGTATGTGCCGCTGGCCTCTAAGAACCCCTACCCCGTTATAGTCTTTTCTGTGGCCGATTATAGACCCCATCGTAGTCACTTTTCGGCAAATGTAATTTTCGTGATCCCAACTTAGTCACTTTCTGTTTATGCATCTACCTTATAAAGCCTTTTAAGTAGGTCATCCTAAAATGAATTGACACATTGTTAAAGTGAATGTAGAACACTTTACTCTTCACCTACAGTGCAAATATTCTGATACATTTATATCCCCATTAGCCTATTACTAGGACGTGTGGCGGGGGAGGGGGGTACTCCTCTACATGGCCTAAACGGAAACGTCCCGTGGATGAAGTATGGCTTTTGGCCCCTCTGCCTTGAAAGGGGTATATAATTTCAAGCGAGTCTGTCCTAATCAGGGTCTGGACCCGTCCAGGACTGTCTTCAAGTATTTAACAATCCGAAATCGGGGTCGATTCAGCTGTCGTTATTCAGCAGGTCATCAGTCAACATCAGATCATTTCAGGAATTAAATTAGAGGGCGTTGTCCAAACAGCAGGGTTTCAAACCTCAAGTGGTACCCCAATACCCAAGGATGGGTGAAGTACTCCCTCCCCACCCCGCTCCCCAACCCCTGGAGAGTGATTTTCGTTTGACCTTGAAATGATTGCGCCCGAACTGAACCGCAACAACGAACTTGTTGACAAGGAACAATTTGATTGGTTTAGTGAACAGAACCAGAAGCCAACAAACCCGCGTAGTTTTCGGTTGATTCAGCAAACACCACGCGATCGATTTGGCACACGAAAACCTTTTTACAGATGA
>JAEMWC010000199.1:560000-645000 GCA_016490735.1 Pachyseris speciosa | reverse complement strand
CTGTTCTGCTGGCTGCTTGAACCTCTCAGTGGCTTTTACGGTTGTTAATAAAATGAAGTAGTTTTATTTGATTCAAGGACAAATAAACATGTCGCAAAATTTTCATGTAATATTTAAGGTAAGTCGTAGAATTTCTCTGTAGTTCCATGCACAGATCATAAATTAGTAGCTGTCCCATTTCAACTGCCAGAAACTTGGTACGTTAGAAATTTCTCATAGCAGTTAATTTACAACTAATCGGACGAATCTTCCAAAAACCAGCGATATTTGAAACGGCGTAAAAATTGGGGAAACAGAATCCGGTGTGTAGTGGAAAATGGACAAAAAGACGAGACGAAATTATATAACAACAACCTGTATCAACTATTTATTCCGAACTAAATACGTGACTGCTGTGTTTCAAATATGGGAAGAGAAAACGGGTACAGAGGGGGGGGGGGGTATATTTTCAGTACTAAATGGTAACAGTAATTTGCTCTGTAAAAATATAATTTAGTGAGCTCACTTAAGGTAATTCCCCTGAAAAGGATGTACTATTAAGATTTTTTTCAGACTTGACACAATTGATAGTTATGCATAGGATATTGAAAAAATGCAATAAAAAGATGGGGTCACCGTGCTTGTTTTCGCCCTGCATACTCGTTGTTCTAAGTGTTTTTACGGAGTTGCGCGACAAATGTTCGAAGCATAAACAACTGAAGAAAGCTGTCATTTTGTAGCATAAACCATGAATAGTAGTGAAAACTAGAGCCGAATTGTTTTTCTGGGCTATATTCGTTTAGTATTGTGATTTCAAATTGCCCGATCTTGCAAATAATGTGAGGAAATTGGACCACTTCGTCATCATCTCAAACTCCTTCCTGGCTTCAAACCTAGAGTTTCACCCCATTTATATATAAATAATCCAACTTCTACTATTAAACTTTTTTTCTCCTTAAAATATGTTTTTCGTGTGCCTATTACGAGTACATTACACCAATAAAAAAACGGGGGTCACCGTGCTCGTTTCTTTACAACACGACGACAAAGGGAAATTTTCAGCTGAAAAAGCTCAATGTCAAGGCAAATTCGCAATGTTTCTTTTGTACGCGCGCACGAGCGCGCGCTGAATGACGCCATAAATTATGCGCAGTAAAGCCCCGGCTACACGTTCAAACATTGTTATAAAACATTTGTTGGATGAACAATGTTAACGATGCGCCATGCAATTGAGAGGAATCACCTTAAAGTATGTGTTAAAACGGCATAGACTGATAGTATGAAATCAATCAAAGTATAAAACATTTCATACAATCAATCAAATTCAAAATCAATCACTCAGCTCAGAAGGTCTGTCATTCCCGTGAGGGGCACAGTGACCAGACCGAGTAAGAAGTTTTTAAACAAAATGGGGAATGATCATAGAGAAAACAGTTCAGCACGCAAAGGAAAAACCATTGCAAATGAAATAACTGCACAATTTTAGCGCAGTTAAGGGTAAAAACTCACTTCCCATACGTTTTCAATTTCTGAGCCATATTGAAGCTGTATTCTTGCCGATTACTTCGACAGAGGTCTTGATTTAGGCCCTGTTTACAAGCAGGTAGGGTAACCCTAGCGCTCCCACATTTCTTCGCTTTTTTTTTTTTTTGTGTTATCAACGTGTTTATAAGGCAGCTAAAACAGGAAACATTTCAAGTGGTAGGTAAGCATCCTTCCCTCGAAAAACTTCTTCCACCAATGATCTGTACGGCTAAGTTTTCTTCGTCGAATCACTCTCCCGTTTCAAATGTTGCATTCAAGCCATTCGCGCGAATGAAGTATTGTATTGTAACTTGTTGTCGTTGTCTAGAAATAGAAAGGTAACATAACAGCATTCCATGACACTCGAAAGGTGCAATAACAGGCATCACGAAAGGAGAATCGAAGTACTTAGCAGAACTCTTTTCTTGTCGACCATTTTGTTTGCGATTCAGTTGTCCCGGGTGCCAGAGTAACCCTACTGCTTGTAAACCCGGGCTATCTTTGACCTTCCTGCTGGGTAACCCTAGCACTAGGTTACCTTCCCTGCATGTAAACAGGGCCTTAACCAACGGAACGTTCACGGAAAGCGGTAGAAAGCATTTTACCAGTGGCAGATTTATGTCACGTGCTGGGCAAACAGAGTAATCATGTTTCATTAGATCATGTTTCGCACCGCACCATTCCACGGTCTTCGATATTTCAAAACAACGTTTCAGTTTCTTTGCCTGCGTGAAATAGAACATTGTTTACCTTTTTGCTACAATGTTAACAGCGCTTGTTCTAAGCAAAACAAAAGAGTAGCTTTGGAGCACCGTACTTTTCACATCATCGAAAGCCAGTCATGTGTCGGCCGAAAAGCATATTTACACATTTCATGTTTACCTGGTGCTGTTATGGTTGTGAGAAAACGCGAAAGTACAATGTATTTGGTAGCTAAAAAAATTAACAGCAAAGAAAAGCGAGCGAAATTCAAAACAAGTCTTTCTCGGGATGAAAACGGAAACTTGTTGCCGTAGTGTAATACAAGGAACTCAGCGGGAAATACGCCTACCCGACCGTTCCGACTTCCCCCGATAAATTCTCCACCCCTCCCGACTATTCGCCCCTGAAAAATAATTTTGGAGTCCCTACATTATTGTCTTTATAGTATTATCGTGCACAGGAACACCAAGCGCAAGGAACACAAGGTAACCAACACGAAATAAGGTGTGCGTTCTCCTTTCTCGAACGCAATAACTATTTCTCCTTTTGAATATTTGAAATTTTGTAGATTAAAAGGGTTATTTACTATTTTCTTGACATTGATAGTAAAATTCGATGTTTTGTTATTTACACCACAGGTACCCCATCATAGCTATTACGTAAGATATTTGATTGCTTAATAAAATGAGAACGATAGGCGATTGAATTGGGCACCCATCCTAGAATTGATTAACTAGTGCTAAGCTACATGTGTACAAATTTTGGCACTTTTGTCCAGTCTGTCACGATCATTCCGCTAAGCTACCAGACTAAACTTTGAAAAGCGGGAGACATTTATATGAGTCGACTTTTATTTAAGTTGCTCTGTTTGACTTACAGATATCGGTTCTCGCAATTGTTTGACAGTGCATCCAAAAACAAAAAAAAATCCATGACAGGATACGTAAAAAGCGGGAGATTTATGTACCAAAGCGGGAGAGCGGGAGACGAGGCAAAAAAGCGCAAGTCTCCCGCCAAAAGCAGGAGAGTTGGCATCTATGCAAATGGCAACAAAGATGTTTTTAATAAATGAAACTGTAGTTGTCTATGTAAGAAGAAGGTCTTTTAAATTCAGAAGACGATAATGACACTCCTATCCTTGCAGCGGTTGCAACATATATGAGGCGCGATCATCGCCGAAAAGAAGGGTTTCTCAAAAATATATTGCCACGGTATTTCATCGATGAATATGCAAGCCACTTCAGGGTGACTCGAGGGACCCTTGAAGCTCAGTGCAGGGAAATGAAGCCACTGGAAGAGCGATAGTCTTATTGCTTGTATGACAAGACCGCACTTAAAACGCCTACTGTGAAAGGAGAACAACGAACCGAAAGACCTTGTTTAATTTCAGATGCAAAGTTTTACGCAGGAAACAATCGGAATAAGCTTACTCAAAGAACCCTCGGGCAAAATTTAATGTTTTCTTCACGTAAATTCTGCGTACCATTTGGCATACATCATTCATTCGGCGTATGAAGATCGGGTGCTAGTCCATGGCACACGGGGCATTCGAGGTGACCGAAGAAGGAGCCGCCATCTTACCAAAGATATGGCCGTGAAAGACCTGAAACTTGTGAAACCTTGTGAAAATGCAACAGGACTACCTTTTCAGAAGTTCCGTTTATTCCGAAAATTTTCCATTGGAACGAACCAAAAACATGTGTACCATTTACATCCCAACCGGAATTTCCGGAATCTCTTGGTAAATGGCAAACGCCCCGGTCTCTTTATTTGGTTTCGCGGGATGCGCTTTTTATTACGGTAGCGGAGAACTGGGGCTGATTGAAGGCTATTCAAATGGCGACTCTGCTCTGTAAGCAAAACAATGTGGGGAAAACAGTCATAAGATGGCAGCACTGATGGTAAGTTTATTGCACCTCCCTCACATTTGCTTGAAAGAAGTTTTATGGCAGTTTTGAGCTCCATGTTTCTCATAGCTCGTCATTTCACGCAGCTGCTCTCCCAGGGACCGATCCATGCAGGACCTCCTCCAATTATTTCGCTTTAGGCGAACAATTGGTTTACGTGTACGTACAGAAAAAAATTGACGTCAAAATCTACATAAATTTTTTCTCGGGCCTTACCCGATTGGACAATGTGATTGAAGGAAGAAAGACATACAAACTATTGCTATACAGCGAAAGTCTCAAGATAGTTCGTTGTTGATCACAAACGAGGACACATTGTTGCGAACACATGGGTGAGCAAACCAAATGTTGTGTTTCCATCCTGTTCAAACTGGGAAACATTTGCTGTGAACACAAAATGTTTCTGAAAAAATAGAACACAAAAGTTGTGTCCGCAACAGATGTAGCACGCGGGGCAAAAGGGGAAACACTTGTGTTCGCACCCCCCACCGAGGGGTACTCCCTTATATGGGCTATATAGGTATGTGCGGCCCCAAAAGGTATGGTTATTTTTGGCCCTTTAGTCTGATGTAGGGGATGGTTTGTGCTCTCTCTAGTCTTGAATTGAGTATGTTTTTTTTAGAAGAAACTACTTCTTCATCGTTAGGCAATAAGACCATCAACAAAAGCCATCTTCAAGTTATGTTTAGGCCAACCGTGTACGTGAAATTGGTCTGAAATAGGGTATCAAATTTTTGGTCAGCTCTGAAATAGGGTAGGGAAAATTGCAGATTTTGGTCTGAAATAGGGTAAGGGTTTCAGAAAGTGGACCACACACCCCACATCCAATTTGTCAGGAAGTACCCCCCAGGTGTCGGCAACAGTGTGTCTGCAACAATGTGCCCTCGTTTAACAGGGCCTCAAGGGTTTTTTCTCACATACTCAATGTTCATACCTTAACAACTATGCTGTGTTGGATACCATGTTAACTGTCAGAGTTACTGTTAGGCTTGTAGACCCAGAGGGGGGCTGAAGAAATTGCAGCAAGTGTACCCCCCCCCCCCCCCTTCACCACCTAGTGCACAATACCACTACTTGAAAGTGAGTTGGCTACAGTAACATCTTTAAAAAATATAGGAAAAAAGCGGGCCATGACCCCCTTGCCACCCCCCACCCCTGCTTATGGGTTTAGAGAGTGGCATGGGTTCTGCCAGCCAGAATAAACTGTTACCTCTAACACTCAGTAGAAAACTGCTTTATCAAAACTTGGTGTAAGGTCATTAAAACAGAAATGACTGCCAGAAGCAAAATGCTGAAATCTTCAAATTCTGACACTTACTAAGGCCCTGGCAAAGAAGGACACATTGTTGCTCATGATGTTTCTTGGGTGAGCAAACAGGTGGGACACAAAAATAATGTTGTGTTTCCATGCTGCGCAAACTGGGAAACATTTGTTGGAGACAAATGTTTCTGCAAATAATCGGAAACATTTTTTGTGTCTTGGATACAAATTTTGTGGCCGCAACAAATGCTGTGCATGCAGGCAAACAGGGAAACATTTGTGTCCTCAACAATGTGTCCGCTACAATGTGTCCTTGTTTCCCAGGGCCTTTACATGAGACATCAAAAGAAAAGTTATGTGCAACAGTGAGAACATGCAACTTGTCCTATTTGACCAAATTGGAGCACCACATAATCTAGGGCATATGCACATTACATCATCACCACCATGTTGGTATACCATGAACAAAAGATTTCTCATTAGCTTCTTTTGTTATTGTCCACCAACATGGCCGCCAACCCATTCAAATTATTCCAATCTCTGGAGACTGTTTGCATACCCACTATATTTTAGAATAAAAATATTAAATTAGTAGACTTTCTGCACCATATCATTCTCATGCATGTGCAGATCAGCTTGAGTAAAATAAAGGAGATTAATTTATTTCTGCAACAATATATATTAATGGCAGATTTTACAAACCCACATACATAATTGTACTGTATTTAAAAAAACTGCGTATTGAAAAGTTGAAAACAGAATTGTTCATTAAATGTGAGAAGTGATTCTCTCCTTTACAATTTGCAAATTATTTTAAACCCAAATATTTTAATTTTAACATTACAAAAAGTGTGAACTAAATTACTGGACTCTCTTTGTGTGAGTCAAAATTGAAACAAATTCCTAATTGGAAGACACTTTTTGCTAAATTCCTAATTTCCTAAATTCTGTACCTCAATTTAATGAAATTGCACATTTATTTGATATCTCAAACATTTGCTGCGATGAAAACAAACACACTACTTGTGGAGCTTCCAACAAAAAAAGGTTGTGTTTGAGTTTAGAAGAGGTTACCACCTCCACTTCCACATTTTCTGGCATTTTTGTCACTTAATGGTATGTATCTAAAAACCATTACCATTAATTAAACTCATAATAATATCCAATTATTGGACTTTCAGTTCTTTTAGTATCTGTTACTTAATATATATTCATTTGATGATGGTCTCTTGCTCACAAGAATAAGCCTTACTCTGTTCTCTCTTAAACTGAAATGAAAATTGTCCACAGAATGCTACATTTTTTCCAATCTCCCTGGTTTAATGAGCCTACAGTATGTCCTTCAGTGATAACAAATTTAGAAATTCAATTTTGATTTGCTAAACCAATTTTCCAAGGTGCATTTGCACAATAGAGTTGGGGCACTCCAAATCTTAATGGGACACGAACCTGACCTGTCACTGTAGTGTTCTAAATGCCCCTGTGAGGCACCCTCTTTCTCACCAGGCAGCCCCTTTCTCATAAGAAACATCATCTTAACATCATGATCTGTCTTTGAAAATAAAATCTTAAGGCAAATTTCATTAAGACTGACAAACAAAGAGGCCTTGTTTTGAGCAACAAACATCAATGAAGTCTATTTGCTCTACAAAGAAGGTATCTCGGACATGATTGTCAAAATTCTCTGTTGATCTACATGTAAACAAATTCCAGTACAAAGCTAATGATAACTGGATTAAGTCTCCCAAGATATACTACTAAAACTATAGTGGGACAACTGGCTGATGCAGGAAGAAAACTTAGTGCTGAAATAGTTAAGCTAGCATTTTGTTTTTATAGAAATTTCTAGTAGCTTTAATGGGCTGTTCTGAAAAAATATTGTCAAAATTTGAAGAATTCCCATTTAAGCTCCTTTCTGTTGATCTAGTATTCCCACAGGCTGGCTGATCCAATCTCACTTGCTTTGGCTGAAAAGGAGCCATTCTGATGGCCTTGGACATAGCAGCCATTGGCTGCCTTTATTGCCAATCTGTTGTACTTGGGTAGTTCAATAGTGTACTCACCAGCACCACTTTCACCATCACACAGCACAGTGTTGTTCTCCTCATCAGTGGACCAGTACTTGCCTGCCGCAGTGCCAACTTTGTATGCACCATTGTTGCATGTGACAAGAAAGACGTCATATTTTGAACGATTACTCTCGATTCTGTTTGTTCCAGGCTTCACACCAACAAAGCCATGTACACCACGAAGCACCAACATTGGCCTGTTGACAATCTCTGGGGTGTGATACGCTCTCTCCTCCTCAATGGTGCTGCTGCCTTCAATCAGCTGGCCGTTGTCCTTGCCAGTGATGTAGTTGCCTGTGTGAGCTTTGAAAACCACCTGTTTACCATGCCATTCAAGCTCAAACCAAGAGTTGGGTCCTGGTTCTTTAGCCGATGCTGTCACACCCTTGTCACCCAAGGCCCAATACAACCCGTTGTTACCACGTATTGCCACTTTGTTGGTTGTTTTGTCAAATTCTAACTGGAAGATCTCTGTGTCTGTGAGTTCACCATGACGCTCAAGGGTGACATCCATCCCTAAAGTTTCAGCATAAGAGGCAACATGTAAATGATACCAGGAATTTACTCCAGCATTTCACTCCATGAATACATCCCCAAATAAAAAAAACCTAAATCAAGACCAAGTTACAAAACACCTTCCTTTCAGAATAATGGCATTTTAAGGTTTAACTTATCTTGACTAAAAAAGTAACATCCTCCAAGTACTAAAATGTCAAAGCATTTTTAACGATGGCATTGTGGAAGAACATGTCATTTCAAATAGTGGTTTCGAATTTTCATTTCCTGAACACAGTACAACTACCTTCTGAATGTTTTAATTCTTGGATGCAACAAATGGGTGTGGTTGCAGGAGTTTGGGAAGGTTATGGTCTGGGTTTTATTTCAATGGGTTTGATTACACTCTCCTGCCACTAGGTTTTGAAATAGCCCCACCCCCACCCTGAGGGAAACAGTTACTCCTTACCCTCATCCTTCACATGTGCAGAGCTGCAGTGTATTGACTATCATACTACAATAGCTGAAATCCATAACCACTTTTGACATAACTCCCTATCAGCTTAAGAACTGGACAGGGTCCACTTTATGCCTTCTTACATTCCTGAAATTATTCTTAACTCTTGCCTAAGCTTGTTCAGATATTGCAAATCAAATATATATCGCAAATCAAATACCGGTATTATTGTTACAAGGTATACCAGGAAATAATTAGTGAGCCCTCTCAGAGTTAAGTTGTACCCAAAGTAATTTTTTGCTTTGTGTTGAATTACTCACTGATCGGAAATTACATAGAAAATGGTTGGGATGCATCTAAACTAAGGCGAGAATTTGGTCCCCAGGTTATGAGAAGCAATGGGATGAGCTAGTGCCTTTGCTCTCACATAAATGCCATAAAACAAATTCCATCTCCAAGTGTTTTATCTCAAAACTGTCATTCTTGTTTACCATTCCCTGTATGCAGTTAAACGGAATTTGTTCTTTAATGCAGGTTATAACCTATTTTTGAAACCGAATTTTTATCATTTTATACCTTTAAAGGCTGGTGTAACAATGAAAAATTAACTTGTTGGCTGCAACAAACGTTTAAAACACAACAGAAGCAAATACATGTAGTGTAAGAGGTTCCGTTTTTAATTCTTAGGATGAACACCTTAGCTAATAAGAAATGTAGGGTAGAGTTTCTCTGCTCTCTTTGCGTGATCAAATTCAACAACTCCAAAATTACTTTTGAGATGAAGTACATTTGTAAAGCAGTAAGCACTGGAAAAGTATTCATGGCGAGCATTTATCTGCCAAAACTTCACAATTTTTGTTATTATTGAGTACAACGCTAAAAATGTATAACTATTTAATATACAGCGCGCTATAATTGCTTAAGCTTTAAAATATTGCCTTTTAAGGTAACGTTTATGAAAAGAAGAGAAATTAGATAAACTAAAGCAGGCCAAAACAGCATAAATAGCAAAATTATTGGTGTGGCAAACCATTATGGAAGAAATACTGTAAACCATTGATGTGTCAAATTTTGTCTGAGAGCCCCGAGAAATTTAATGGTTCTATTTTTTTTCCTTCGTGCGCATGAAATATCCGTATCCGTCTGGCATCTAAATAAACTTCAGACATGTTCGAGGTGGGAGAATTTGAAAATCATCAGCGAGAGATATAAATAAAGTTAGCCGTGCGACGGAATTCTGTCAACTAGCGTTATAATAAATGTTGGATAATTCGCAATGAGGGATAACTTTCTGAGCTTCCAGAAGAAATAGGCTGAAAGACACGGAGTCTCAATTTTGCGTCTCGCAAAGCTACGATGATACAAGAGAAGGTTCATCTGCGATGTGACCCATGTTTGGCATCTGCAGAAAACAGAGACATCATAGAGTTATAAAGATTTGGCACGCGTATGTCTCAAAGCGGATTATCGACAGTTCGAGCAAACGGCGTTTGCGAGAAACCGTGAAACTTTTCACGCTCAGTTTATTTGTTGAAAGAGTTCGTGACGAAAGAACCGATGACGGAACGCTCGACCAATATCAAATGATTACTGATTACAGGTTCGAGCTATTGTAGTCAAAAAGATTTTGTGATAAAAGTGGAGCCAAGAGCGGCGCGGAAATGCTTGTCAGTTTTGCCAGGTTTCACCCATTCCTGGAGGTGTGTACCGAGAAGAGGAAATTATCCGGGAATTCCTAATCCAGTTTGACCGTGACGGAGGGCTGTTTAGACCTATCTTTATTGGCTCGCCGATCTGCCTTATTGTTCTTTTGTTTGAAGCCCAACAAATATTATGTACACAGTTGCTTCAATATTCCCCCGCGTGGAAACTCAGTTGGATAGCTATTCTCAATTTGTATTCATTCTCTAAATTTTGGCCTCACGATATTCGCTTGTCGACTCCAGTCCCATGGCTAAAGTGATCGCTTTTGTACCGCGACTTTAAGCTGGAAAGAAGCCGCCCTTTGTGCGTTTGAAGGGTTTCGGTACACGAGTTTAGTTTATCGACCGTATAAATCCATTTATCTTGATCATTCAATTCAGCGTTGACGACAAGCAAATAAAGGACGCGAACACAAAGCATCTTCAAACCTGTTGATTTGTCAGTAAACACGGGTGAATTTGCATTTTGGTGAATGAAATCGGAATGAGCCGTGTTACTATCGATGACTCGCCTCCAAGAGCGAGTGAAGTTTCCCGTTTGTAGAATAAATAAGTCGAGATAAAAAGCTATAATATTCTCAGTGGGAAAGCAAAAGTAATGAAAACCAAAACAAATGAAATCTTTTACATGTACATCGAGCACGTACCTTGATGGATAGACAATCGACGGCCAGCTTTCGGCCCAATGAATGAAACTTGCGGTGGGCTATCTTGGATAGTAAACAGCTCGTCTTTTCCGGCAGTGGTGTTTTTCCCTGCTTGAATCTTGCCCGTTCCCACCGCAGCCAGGTATGTGCCCTTGTCGGTTCTGAAAGCCACCTCTCCCTCATGGAATTCAATGGTGAACAAACCCTTGTTGCTGGCTTCCTCGTGTAGCGATCCATCATTACTCAAGTACTTTGTATTGCTCGCTACAATCGCGTACTTTCCTTGCGTCTCGTCGAATTCTAGAGTAATCATAGCGTCGGCTCCCCACGGGATGACCTCGGTGGCTTCGAGGGTCTCCGTTTTCGTGTTGAGATGCGCGAAGCGTGTTCTTCGTGAGCTTTTCAGGTTGACTTGAGGATGCATCGCCAACTGAATGGACCAGAGCTCTGTGCCGGCCGGTTTGGCCACGCATTTTAGCTGGTCATTCGTTCCGCCGAAGTAGGCTCCGTACACACTTTTAATGGCCCATTTCCCGCTGGCTTGCGTCTCGACCGTGAATTTCGTCTCTTCATCGCGCTCCTCTGACTCGCATTTCATGTTGCCTTTGGGATCTGCAGACAGATATTTGTCGAGGTGACTCCGAAAATAACAGATCTGGCTGCCCTCGTCTTGCTCTAGAGTCCACATTTGTTTCTTCTTTAGCGAGACTCCGTCCACATTCAACTTGAACCCGAACGTCTCGAGTGTAAGGTACTTCTTGCTGGCGTCGTTCATGAGCCCAAGAGTCCATTTAAACGTCTTCGGAGCCATAGCGTTTGCGCGCGTGTGCAGCTGATTTCGATTAGGAACTATGTAAAACGTCGGTGAAGGCAACGAGTATCGGTGTGCGACCAAAGACGCCCAAACGAACACGAGCGAGTTTGAAGGCGTGTGATCACCGCTACAGTAATCGAGTGTAGCTATTTGAATCGACTGAGCGCCCAGGCCTCGAGGAAACCAAACGGGGTGACGCCTTGCTGCGTGTCCATTCATGGGAATAAAGCCTTTGATGGGTTGACAGTATACATCATTTATACCTGTCATCTTGTGGTCGGTTCTTGGGGTTTCTGGTCATTAATCGATCCCGCTTTTTGCGGTGAATTGTTTTCATTCCAAATTGCTGAGTTTTGATCCCTTGAGCCCTTTTTTGGGGCTGCCAAAACTCTAGCAACGGTTTCGTTTCCTTTGTCCTACCGTCGCGTGGTTGATTTTCAGTGTAGATATAGGAAGCCACGCGAGTCTGAGAGCTTAAGTGCTGTCTACTGTCGACAGATGTTCCGGTTAACTATTCATTCAATGCAATCAACCGTGAAGGGTCTCGAATTATAGCCATCAAAAGTCACGAAATGAGAGTTCTGGCGCACGCCTGGAGGTAACCATACCAAATTTTTATTTCATGCGAGGGCTAAGCCGAAATTTATCGACCTAAGACGTGCCACCACCACCTGCTTGTTGGCAGATCAAAGCATAAAACGTGGTCTCATTCTTCACTCACTGTTGCATTTTTGGTGTTATTCCTTGTGGAAACTGCCTCTGTCCTTTCTTCCTGCGCGTGTCACGTGCGCTTGTCTGGGTGTCAAAACACTGTTTGGTCTCAAAACACTCGTCCCCTTTTTTACCTCAAAAGGAAATGTTTGGCTAAATTTCGCCAGTTTTCTTTTTTGAAAAGATTAAATGGAAATCGCCACGGGCGGGTGAATTTTTACTAATTTGATCGATCTCTATCAAGTAGTATATATTTCCTTCTACATTATTAATACTTCGCCCATTGTATAAAAATAATATTTCCTTCTTGTGACACGTCTATTTTTAACCAATCAAGCTTTGTCGCGTACTAGCTTTCTATCGTTTTTTCAATATTTCTTGTTCAAACAGTTATCACGCTGTTTATTGCAGTGTCGCTCAAGGGTTTGTTCAGGTTGCTGAGTAATTTTATTGCGTGAGTTGACCGCGGTGAAGTTTGGCACCAAGGCAACCTCGTGTTCCTTTCTGACCTCTTGAAATTGAGAGCTTTGCGCGATATTGATGCCTGCTCGAACGTGGAGACATTGTTATTTAGAAAATATTTCTCGAATTTTTTTTCCTCATTTGTTCACTCTAAAACTTTTTTTCTGAGGAAATTCAAAAACATTTTTCCTCTCTGTAAAGAAATTTCCTCTTGTAAAACAAGGAAACATCCAGGAATCGTCGATATTCGTTATGGTTTCCTTGTTTGCGGGAGATGTTTCCTGTGAGCGCGGTCCTATTTTAATTTACGCTTTCGTGTTTATTCACGCCCGTTTTATCAGCATTTGGCCAGTGTTCAAACCACTCGAAGTCAGGCTATACACTAAAGGTTGTATTTCCTTTACACCAGTTTCAGCCGGTTCCTGGCTTTCGGGTTTTAAGAACGAAACAAAAAAAAAACGTGCTAGCAGCTACTGGCGTTCATCAGTCCAAGCCGACAAACAAACAGAAAGTTTAAGAAAAAACTCGGCTCTACATTTGGAATATCGAATACGCGGTACCTGTCTGGTGCCCTTATCTCTTTCGCGAGAGTGTACAGAGAGGAGCCTCAAGATTGACTCTAAACCAGCGCAAACGGGGCATATGGCATTTGACGATCAACGTCAAATGCTTAAATGGCCAACTCTTCCTGACCATAGAATTTACTTATCTTTAGTTGAGTGTTATAAGATAGTTTTTGATCATTTGAAATTTGAAGACGGAAATTTCCAATTTGTTACAGACGAAGTCAACCAGGGATAGCCATTCATATAAACTTTCTGTTAAACCTGCAAGATTGAACTGTTATAAACATTCTTTTTTCATTAGGATGGTTAAGTTATGGAATAATCTACCAAGAGGCGTTGTGGAAGCTGGTAGCTTTCAGTTAGTTAAATCCAAGCTCAAATTCTTCATTTTCAAGATGCCTTTTTCGTACCTTTTATCTTTTATATCTACTTTAAACGTACTTATAGATACCCATAACTGCGACGGTCATACAAATCTTCAGATCAGAACCTTGTCTTGCAAGGTATTCGCCACTTGAATAAAGAATGTATGCATGTACGTTTAAATTTATATTTTCTCGCTGAGTTGCCGAAAAGCTTTCGACATATCTCTTTTTGCTGCATTTGAAACCAGAAAACAGCTTTTAAATTATTTCTGCCAAAACAATTTCGATACATTTCTTCGAGACCCTCGGCTGTAATAGCATGCGCATGTGCTGGTACAGCCGGGTCTCTCATAAAACAACTAAACGATGTTTTATTGCAAAAAGATGGACTCTTATAATTAATTGATGTGATAATATAAAAAAGCTTTCGACCCAAATGTTTAAAAATAACTAGTTTATCATGTATAATATTGAAAAAAGTAAAAATAACTGAGAACGACACAGCTGCCATTATAACCAGGTGAACATTTGACCAGGTGTACATTTGACCAGGTGTACACCCACGTTACGGATAACGAACTATTTCCTGTATTGCAGTCGGCTTATAGGAAATCACACAGTACTGAGACGGCGCTGCTTAAAATAGTTAACGACATCCTGCTTGACATGAATCGCCAGCACGTGTCTCTGCTCGTACTGCTTGATTTAAGCGCAGCGTTTGACACGGTGGACTACATCATTCTTCTGCGGCGCCTAGAAACGTCCTTTGGTATCACAGGAGATGCTCTCAAGTGGTTCACCTCCTACTTGTCTGGCCGCTCTCAGCGTGTTGCGGTTAACGGCGAACTGTCAGACAGATCTCACCTATCATTCGGTGTTCCTCAAGGGTCATGTCTAGGACCGCTTCTTTTTTCTGTCTATGCTAGTAAGCTGTTTGAAGTTATTAAGACCCATCTACCAAACGTCCATGCATATGCAGACGACACTCAACTTTACCTGTCGTTCAAGCCAGGCAGTTTTGAAAGTGAGACGGGGGCAAAGTGTGCTATGGAGCGGTGTATTAGGGCTGTGAGGGCGTGGATGGTTGAAGATAAGTTGAAGCTGAATGAAGAGAAGACTGAGTTCATGCTCATTGAAACTCGCCAGCAACTTAGTAAAATCCGAACTGATATCTTTTAGTTGGTGACACGCCTATACCTTCAGTTACTGAAGCTAGGAATTTAGGTGTCTGGTTTGACTCTAATCTCCATTTTCACAACCACATAAACAAGACGTGCCAGTTAGCTTTCTTTTCATTGTACAACATTAGGCGTATCAGAAAATACTTCCCTTTTGAAGCTGCAAAGACTTTACTACAAGCTTTAGTCATAAGTCGTATGGACTATTGCAACTCGCTATTATATGGTCTGCCAGCTATACATATTCATAAATTGCAACGTGTACAAAATGCAGCTGCCAGGTTACTGACCAACACGCCGCGCTATGCGCACATCACACCTGTCATGATAGAGCTTCATTGGTTGCCTGTTAAATTTAGAATTATTTTTAAGTTCAATTTA
This sequence comes from Pachyseris speciosa, assembly GCA_016490735.1. Classification (NCBI taxonomy): domain Eukaryota; kingdom Metazoa; phylum Cnidaria; class Anthozoa; order Scleractinia; family Pachyseridae; genus Pachyseris; species Pachyseris speciosa. The sequence goes on along the minus strand of JAEMWC010000199.1, from coordinate 629,779 downwards.
ACAATTTTTAAAGCTCTTCATGGTCTTGCACCAGCCTATCTTAGCAACCTTTTATCTTTTAAACACTCTAATTATAATTTAAGATCAAATAATAATAATATTCTTGCCTGGCCCGCAGTAAAATCGGCCAAAACCAGTGGAGATAGGGCCTTCTCGGTTGCTGCTCCAGTTTTATGGAACGCCTTGCCGCCAAGCCTTAGGGCTATGGATGATATTATCATATTTAAGAGAGAGCTCAAAACGTATCTTTTTAGGCAAGCGTATTTTATTAATGTTTAGATTTTATATTTCTGTGTGATGTGATTTTTATTTCTGTAATTATAATATAATTAGCACTCTAGATATAGTTTTACATTTTTAGCAGAGTTAATTTAATTTTTAATGATTTTTATCAATTGTAAAGCGCATTAGATCATATATTTTTAATGAATTTTGCGCTATATAAGTAACAAGTTTATTATTATTTTATTTATTTATTTATTTATAAAAGGATCCGTTCATTGTAAATGATTCTAAAACCGTTGGCAAGTTCGCACGGTTCCTTACTCGGTAGTGGGATCCCAATATACCTGGTTTTTTTCCCATCAGATACCAATATACCTTAAAATTGTAAAATGTACGATAATTAATACCTAAAATTATCTTGAAGCATTTAATTCATGTCTGTATACCGAATACCTAATTCAGGAAAAATCCCGGTACTTTATACCCCAATTGTAACATAAAAAATACCATATACCTGAATTTAAACGGCTCTATATAGCATATACCCAAAACCCCTGGCCAGACCTGAAATCTTGAGAGACGATAGCTTGCCTTTTGAATCTCGGCGGTTATTGAAAGGACGAGTTCTCATTCAGGTTGAACAGCTTCATGGCGATCAGAGAGAAATTAGCTATGATAAAAAATTCAATTGAGATTGCGGTGAGTCCGGATGGGATGGGGGCGGAAGGCGCTTCAGATACAGTAAAACCTCGATTTAAGGTGGGAGCCTAATCTAAACATCGTTTTTTAGCCGCTCAACATGGATTTCACGTTGATATCTCGTTCGCGTTTCAAGCAATCAGTAATCCCTCTGCTCATCTAACAAAGCTATGTTGTGGGATATTTTGTGAATTTTTTGGTATATTTGGAAAGAGATATTTTTTTCAAAGGATTAGTTAAATTGAGGGAAATATGAAATTTGGAAGATTTAATAAAGGTTTAAAGTTGGAATTTGAAGTGGAAAATTGGTAGATGGACACCAAAACAGTTCCCCAGCAACCTGCAGTGCCCTTGTGGGGTGTCAACTAAGTAAGTGGAAGTGTTTCAAAACTTTTTACTCCATTACAATCCCTTCTTCAAACTCCTTCAAATGACACAAATTCACGTTTACCCCCACCATAACGAACCTCTATATAACCATAATATAACGCAGTCCTCGATAATAACGAACGATATTATTCTGCCCGACCTTTTTTAAAATGTTTGCGGGAAAAGGACCTCGATTTAACGAACCCTCGTTCCCAGTCCCTTGGCACTTCGTTAAGTCGAGGTTCCACTGTAATTATCTAAGAAATAGGTAGAAAATATGTAAGGTTTCACTCAAAGTGGTCACCTTTTTCACCCTCCTGAGTAAGTGAAATGGAAGAGACAATTGAAAATTGGAATTTTAAAGATTCACAAAAGCAGATTCTGAACCGGAAGTGCGATGTCCAGTTAATACGGCAGATTCGGGTTTAAACTCTGCTAGCGAAAACAACTCAAAACAAAAACGTAAAAAAGAAAACAAACAAACAAAGAGCAACAAACTGCCCAGTCAGTCCTGCGAGAAAAAATAACCCAAAATGAGACGGCATATTTCTTTAATTTTCCGTTTCAAAAAAATGTTTTCGGGACGATTGTTCGGTGCAGTTATTAAATTACCTTTTGATGTGAGACGGAGTTGAATTCATTTTGTAAAGGGTAGCTTGTACAAGGTGAAATTGAGATGCATGATCAAGCATTCTTGTCGGGATCGGTTTACATCCTATGGCTTTCTAATCCAATTTTTGAAAGCCCTTTTTCGGAAGGGAGTGGAGAAATCGCTAAAATTAGTTGTTGGGAAGTGATTCGCTATATCTAGACTGTAAACAGGCCGAGAAATTGCGTGGGAACGAAAATGTATCCTTCATACACTGCGGGTTGCGTGTCTCCATTGAAGTTGAAACAGTGATATCAATCCTGTTTTCCGGAGAAAGGAAGCAGGTTACGTTTGTAGTGCTGCCAGTATTTAGCAGAAATCACGAAACCAGTGTCCACACTGAGAAAAAGCACTGGTGTCTAATGTATGAATGTTACGTGCAAACGAGCACAGCCAGAGGAATTAGGGGTGCAGGTATGGCATAGTGGTGAGAGCACCACCCCCCACCAATGTGACCCGGGTTAGATTCCCCAGACTCGGCGTTATACGTGGGTTGAGTTTGTCGTTAGTTATCATCTGTACTGCGAGAGGTTTTTTCCTGGGTACTCCGGCTTTCCCCTCTCCTCAAAAACCAAAGTCTTCAAATTATTCCAATTTGATCTTGATAGTGTTCCCAATTAGCACCATGTGTGCTAGATACGTTGACATTCAGATAAATTGATAAAGTTTGACGAGTTTCAGACCGTTTTTGTATCTATCTACCAGTTTATGCACTAAGGACACTGATTAATATGAGCATTAAAACAATTCCGCACCACAGAATTAGACACCAGCAGTTATATCTACGAATATTCACAGGTTAAAATTGGCTTTTAAGCCCTCCACCCCACCCACCCCCGCAATACCAAGCAGACCTAGCAACAGTCATTCTTGCACTGATCACCGAGCTAGACGCGCGATTGATGTTAATGAAAGGTTCGATGGTTATCTCAAGCAGGGCTTCGTGCAAGTTCAGGTAGCAATGAAACTGTTCGGGATGACACGTGATTGTACATACACGCCCATAAATCTTTCCCATGTTGACCATGTAAAATACTTCAAGGCGGTCGAAGATATGAAACATTGACCATTTATAGCTGGTGAAAGAAGCAGATTGCTTAGGGGAAAGCAACTCTAAGTCCTCTAATATTTAACCACATCTTTTTTTATGCAAAAGGAATAAAAAAATCTCCCTGATAACATTTCGTTATATTGGTTATTTAAATATTTACTTTATTTTATTTAGTCGTCACCTCTCCTTGAGTAAAGGCAGGACGACCTTATTCCAACTTGCATTCCATCGAGTCCTTTGAAAACTTGCTAGGTTTTCTCTGTAACTTGTGAGTAGTGGCTTGCTTAAAGGAAAGCCTTTAAACAGTTTCTGGAAATCAAAAAAGTAAGCAAACTAAGGACGAAAGAATAACAGTAACATTTCTTCAGAATTACAGTACAAAGGTAGCGTGAAATATCTTCAGGAAAGTTATGCAGAAAATGTTTTTGGTTCACCCAAGTATGTTCACTGCTGCACTGTGCCGCGTTCGAAATCTGACCTAATCCACGATTGAAAGTGTTAAGGACACTGATGTGAACATTTGCATCATTTTACATCATCGAGCACATCCACCAACCCCCGAAAAAAAGATAGCCTGCTTGAAGGCGGTTGTCTGTGTTGCGCGAGATTCCGGTCGCGGTTAGTGGAGGATCTGATCTCCCCCCTCCCCTTCGCTTTGTCACTCGTCCCAGATCCTCCACTATATCGTCCAATAAGGCGACCGGAACACTACCGCGACCGGAATCTCGCGCAACAAAGACTACCACCTGCAAGCAGGCTAAAGAAAGGTAAAAATTCCAGTTTTACGGTTTATGTGTAGACTACAACATGAGAATTGTAGTTAGTTTTAAGCCTCAAGAGTCGCGAGGGAACCGAGAAAGAGAGACGCCCAACGCGAGTTTTAGATCGCGCAGGCGTGTACGGTGTCTCTCCCCAGTCCCCAGCCCAATTCTTTCGAAACTGGGTGAGTGAGGCCAGGTTGTCATTGTCAAGTTAACGTTGTATGTTTCAGGAAGCCATCAGAATGGATCAAAAAACTCCCCATGCTAATAAAAAAAATTATAGCTAGTGGCAACCCGCGCAGCTTTCTTACAATTCTCTTCTGCAGAATTACCTTAAGCTGTTGAGTCAGTTCTCTACTATCGTTGAATATCAACCCATTCTCTTCATGTTTCACTAACTCGTGTAGGCTGAAGGAAAAATACAGTGTTGTTTTTATCATAGACGTAAGGTTGATGATCTGATTTCAAATTTGAGGGTGGTTATATAGGTTTTTTTCTTATTACTGGCACACACGGATATACTATCTTGTGTGGGTACAACTCAAGCCAGTTACAGATCCATATTTACTCTGATATGTTACAGCATTTGCCAGATCACGGAATGGTTAAAGACTTGTAAGCAGTTTTCTTAACAGACTCAAGGTCGAGAAATGAGACAAATTCAAAAAACAATCATGACTTGCGCGATCATGCTACCGTTTGCCTATGTTTGCTTCGAATTCCGACTGGTTCATTGTTATGTTTGGCTACAATAATAGCCTAGCTTGAAAGTTGCAGTAACTATTATAGTAACACCATTGACATCCAATTATATGCTCACCATTCAAAGTGAATAGCGCACACTGGCAGGCCACACCCAAACATGTCAACCACCTATAAACGAAAAACAAATTCTTCACGCAAGGTGAACAGGCGTCTAGTTAAGAACGAGAAGAGAAGATAGAAACAAACGCTATTGCTGAATGGTTTATGTAATATATGTGCATGGGCACAGCTAAAAAACCAGCTAACAAAAAATTTAACTTTAGGGAAACAAGCGTCTAATCAAGATAGACGAGAATTACATGTAGAAGGGAACAGAACCTTAATGGTGACAGACTTACTGACCTTCATGGGGAGATCCAGCCCTGAAGATGATTTATGGAGACACACACCAAGGTCAGCTGAACCTGAAAGAATATCACGGCACCAATAGTTAGTTTATCACACCTCGAATACCAAAAGTTATCCGAAAACGTGTTCTTTTAGTTTGTTTTAAAATTCAGGGTATGTTCACATGTAAACATCTGATTAAATTTAAAGCCTGCAGGAACGCAAGGCATGATTTATTACATCTGACCAACGCATTGTGTGGGAGGAATCTCTTGCTGTTGATCAAACATTTTGGCCAACATTTAAACAATGTTCAATGTCGTTTAGCTGCGCCTCTAAAAAATTTTTGACGAAAGGAAAACGGGAAGGACAGTATCCAGACTTCTAGAATCATAATCACAGCAAGGTTTGTCAACGAAGGTGTCGTGTACCGTAGCTATCCGGCATATTGATTTACTAAGTTCCCCGGGGCCGCTTCGCTAAAACGTTTTATCCAAGTATGAGTCCGTCCGTCCGTCCGTCCGTCCGCTCGCTCGCTCGCTCGTTCGTTCATTTATTTATCGCCATTTGGCCGGGTAAATCTTACAGAGCGACAGCTCCAACAAAAGATCCCCGTTAATTTAACTAATTAAAATTACAACAATATATAAACAAAGAGAATAAAGCTAATAACAGCAAGTTGAAACAGCAAGCGATGGAATAGGCCGACAGGCATGGCACTTGACACATACAGATTTAAACGTTTGAGGCCGATCGATATCGAAATAGAGACTGGTCAAGTTCATATAATAGGAATAAAGCTCCTTCTTGAATTGGCTTATGGGAATGCAACAGTCTCTGAGATGCGATGGTAGAATATTCCATACACGCGGAGCTCTACAATAATAACTCTTCTCAAAAGTGACGGTTTTGGATCTCGGAATATTTAAAATTAAGCCTTTGACGGATCTGTGCGACGCGTGGTTCTCATAGGAATATTTACAGAGATGTATGGATCGCTTGCAATGGACTTGAAAAGATATACAAGGTCCAAGTATTCGTGCCAGTAACACAGGGGCACAAGTCCTAGTCTAAGTAGCCTGGTCTTATAGCTGATCTCTGTCCCGAAGGGTAGAGACAAGATTAGTTTGGTGGCCCGGCGCTGTATTCTTTCCAAGCTGTACAATAGAGTAATTGTCTGGGGGCTCCAGACTTGAGAACAGTAAGCTAGAGGACTTCGCACAAAGGCCGAGTAGAGAGACCGAAGAACCGATAGGCCTTGGATGTCGAAGGTGCTACGTCTTATGAAACCGAGCATTTCGCTTGCCTTGGCAGTAACAAATTGCAGGTGCTGGTTCCATTTCAGGGTTGTGGTGACAAATACCCCAAGGTCTTTCTGAGACTCGGTAACCTTGACGTCAACGTCTTGAAGCTGGTAAGTGGAGATTTCAATGTTCTTGTTCCTCGTGATTGACAGGACCCCACATTTGGACTTGTTTAAAACCATGCGCCATTCACTACACCAGTTGCAGATGTGATCAAGGTCACATTGCAGCGATGCGCAGTCATCGGGAGACCTGATTTCACGATAGCATTTCGTGTCGTCTGCAAACAGGGCCACTGACGACAAGGTGGCTTCATTAGGCAGATCGTTTACAAACACAAGAAACAGGAAAGGCCCTAGGATGGATCCTTGTGGCACCGCTTATAGGACTGGAAGTACCTCCGAGGACTCACCCAGGATGGTCACCCTTTAATAGCGGTCTGACAAGTAGTCCTTGAACCACAGGTGGAGCTTACCAGAGATTCCAAACTTACGTAACTTAGACAGAAGCAAGTGGTGGTCGACTTTGTTGAAAGCCTTCGCAAAGTCCAGGTATACAGCATCACATTGCACTCTGTTGTCTAGCATCTGCCCAATTTCATGCAATACTTGAAGAAGTTGGGAAACAATAGACTTCCCTTTCAAGAAGCCAAACTGCAGTCTGTGAAGTTGACTGGAGATGTGATCAATGATCTTATTGTAAACACATCGCTCTAACACTTTGGACACGATAGGTAGCAACGATATGGGTCTGTAGTTGGAAGCCTCCTTTTTAACCTTCCGTAAGCGGACACCTCTCGTAAGCGGACACGGACACCTATTCGGGGTCCGCAGGGTCTAAAATAACCTTCCGTAAACGGACAGTAAACAATATCAAGAAAATTGCTAACGAAATAGGTTCGGTTTTAGTGTTCCAGGAGGCAGGATGGCCGAGCGGTTAGGGCGCTGGATTTCAACGCGGTTGCCCCGGGTTCAAATCCCACTCTGGCCGCTAGCTGGTGTTGTTCTGGGAAGTCCCTGGTTCAACTCCTCGGCCATCCTTGTAAATAGCCAACTGGTTGCCTCCGGCCAGTTGGGATTCTTATCATGTTCTATTTATTTGAATTATTTGTTTCTGATCACATACTTGTAAAGCGCATTTGATCTTACCTACATGTTTATTTGCGCTATAGAAATATTATAACTAAGTGAAGCACGATCGTCCGGGTGAGTGTAGTCCTGAGAAGGACTGTTTGTGGTGACATTGACTGACGTTTCGACAACCTGAGCGGAAGTCATCATCAGAGTCAAGTGATTGGGGTAACGTCAGGAGATGGTATAAGTACTCTGGTCGTTGATGTGATTGGTCAACGAAGTCGTGATGTTATTGGTTGTCTGTCAGTTAAGCCGTGATGTTATTGGCTGTGAAGACTGTAAACCGTGGTTGGTGCGTTTCGATCCGTCTTTTGTTAGTCAAATGTTCGTAGGTGTATTGTCAGTCAAATTAGTCGGTGTGTCTATTGTTTGTCTGTTGTTGATATCGTCAATAAGTCGTTTGTAAGGTACGGGAAGCTGTTGACAACGGTTCAGTGGTGTCTGTTCTAAGTTAGTAAACCAACTTTCCAGTGCGATCCGTTGGTGGTAGTTAGTACAGTAGGTAATGCTTTTAACAGAGTCCCAGTCGATTGTGTGGTTTGTCAGTAAATGGTGCTCAGCAATGTTATTGTTGATGTCACCATTTCTCGTCGCTCGTTTGTGTTCAGTCAGTCTTACGTTCAAATTTCTGCCAGTCTCACCGATATAAGTGGCCTGACAGTCGCAGCATTCGATCTTGTAAACTGCTCCCTGTCTGTCCTTTGGTTCGTCTTTGTCCTTAACGTTCGTCAATAATTGTCGTAAAGTTGTGATGGGTCTGTGAGCGACACGGATATCGTAAGGTTGTAGTATCCGTGCAATGGTCTCAGAAGTTCCTTTGATGTATGGTATAGTCGCTGTAGTGACTGGTGTCGGGTTAGCGTTCGTAGCGTTTGGTTCTGTCCTGTAAGTGTTGCGTCTAACAAAGTCGCGGTTGTAGTTGTTCTTACTGAAAACGTTGTCTAAGTATTTGCGTTCGTCTGCTAAACTGTCGCTCGAGTCGCAAACTAGTTGCGCTCGTCTCGTTAAGGTCCGTATTGTCGTTGCTTTGTGTGAAGTAGGGTTGTAAGATGATTCGTCAAGTAGTCTGTCAGTGTGTGTGGGTTTTCTGTAAACTGTCGTCTGTAGTCTGTTGTTGTCACGGCTAACAAGGCAGTCTAGAAAAGGTATCTTACCATTTTCCTCGAGCTCCTTGGTAAACTGTATGTGGGCGTTCTGTCTGTTGAGGTGTTCGTGAAAATCGTCGATTTCGTCTTTGTGTACAGCTGTGAAAGTGTCGTCGACGTAACGTAGCCAGAGCGGTAGCGTTCGTTCGTAAGTCGCAAGGGCTTGTTCCTCGATGTTTTGCATGACGATCTCTGCTACAACAACGGAAACTGGTGAGCCCATAGCTGTCCCGTGCAATTGTTTGTAGTGTTTGCTGTTGTACTGAAAGTAGGTAGACCGGCGTAAGGCAAAGGTTCAGTAAGTCCATTAAGTCGTCTGTTGGTAGTGGCAGTTGTAACGTGGAGTTCTTGATGGCGGTCTCAGTACAATCTAGAGCCAGTTGGAGTGGAATACTGGTGAACAGTGATTTCACATCAAAAGACACTAGTTTGTAGTCGTCAGGTACTTGTGCTGTCTTAATGGCGTCAATAAAGTTTTCAGTCGACTGTAGTTTGTGTCGTGACTCGTCAGTCAGTGGTTTCAGTATAGTAGTCAGGTATTTAGACAGTTGGTAAGTCGGCGAACCACAGAACGAGACTATGGGTCGCATAGGTATGTTAGGTTTGTGTAGTTTGGGCAGTCCGTAAAGTTTCGGTGGTTGTGGCACGTGGCACCTCAGTCTGTTGTAGCGTCGAATGTCAATAACGTCAGCTTTCTTAAGTGAAAGTAGTTGGCCGTTGAGTTTTCGTTGAAGTGCTGGCGTCGGGTCTCGTTTAAGTAGTTCGTAAGTCTGTTTCTCGTTGACAAGTGCGTCCATTTTGTCGTGATAGTCTTTCTTGTCCATAACAACAGTAACACGTCCTTTGTCAGCGGGAAGTATAACAATGTCATTGTCGTTTTTCAGTCGTTTAAGTGCTTGTCGTTCGTCTCTAGTCACGTTATTGTCTGTGAGAGAGGCTGATTGTATAGTAGAAGCTATTCTACTTCTGATGTTATCCTTGGTCGGTTCTGATAGTTCTCTTTGACGAGACAGAGCCGCCTCAACACTGGATACAATGTCCTCGGTCGGTATACGTTTAGGCGTCACTGAGTATTTAAACAAACAATTGCACGGGACAGCTATGGGCTCACCAGTTTCCGTTGTTGTAGCAGAGATCGTCATGCAAAACATCGAGGAACAAGCCCTTGCGACTTACGAACGAACGCTACCGCTCTGGCTACGTTACGTCGACGACACTTTCACAGCTGTACACAAAGACGAAATCGACGATTTTCACGAACACCTCAACAGACAGAACGCCCACATACAGTTTACCAAGGAGATCGAGGAAAATGGTAAGATACCTTTTCTAGACTGCCTTGTTAGCCGTGACAACAACAGACTACAGACGACAGTTTACAGAAAACCCACACACACTGACAGACTACTTGACGAATCATCTTACAACCCTACTTCACACAAAGCAACGACAATACGGACCTTAACGAGACGAGCGCAACTAGTTTGCGACTCGAGCGACAGTTTAGCAGACGAACGCAAATACTTAGACAACGTTTTCAGTAAGAACAACTACAACCGCGACTTTGTTAGACGCAACACTTACAGGACAGAACCAAACGCTACGAACGCTAACCCGACACCAGTCACTACAGCGACTATACCATACATCAAAGGAACTTCTGAGACCATTGCACGGATACTACAACCTTACGATATCCGTGTCGCTCACAGACCCATCACAACTTTACGACAATTATTGACGAACGTTAAGGACAAAGACGAACCAAAGGACAGACAGGGAGCAGTTTACAAGATCGAATGCTGCGACTGTCAGGCCACTTATATCGGTGAGACTGGCAGAAATTTGAACGTAAGACTGACTGAACACAAACGAGCGACGAGAAATGGTGACATCAACAATAACATTGCTGAGCACCATTTACTGACAAACCACACAATCGACTGGGACTCTGCTAAATGCATTACCTACTGTACTAACTACCACCAACGGATCGCACTGGAAAGTTGGTTTACTAACTTAGAACAGACACCACTGAACCGTTGTCAACAGCTTCCCGCACCTTACAAACGACTTATTGACGATATCAACAACAGACAAACAATAGACACACCGACTAATTTGACTGACAATACACCTACGAACATTTGACTAACAAAAGACGGATCGAAACGCACCAACCACGGTTTACAGTCTTCACAGCCAATAACATCACGGCTTAACTGACAGACAACCAATAACATCACGACTTCGTTGACCAATCACATCAACGACCAGAGTACTTATACCATCTCCTGACGTTACCCCAATCACTTGACTCTGATGATGACTTCCGCTCAGGTTGTCGAAACGTCAGTCAATGTCACCACAAACAGTCCTTCTCAGGACTACACTCACCCGGACGATCGTGCTTCACTTAGTTATGATATGACTCCTGGGTTCAAACCATTTACGATTTTAGAAATATTAATTATTAATTATTGTTTAATCACTAGACAAAAGCAGTGTTTGAGTCTGAACAGTACAGTGTATATGAAGGTAACGTAGTTTTTTTTTTTTTTTTTTTCATCACAGTATTTCAAAGTTTTCCTTTTATAACTTTTCTTCGAGCCAGACGCACGAAAATTTGTCTCCTTGAAATTTAATCTCGCAAGGCAATTCCAAACCATATCCTGCTCCTCTGTTTATCCGCTTTCCTGTAACAACAACCGTTAGACCCACGCTTCAGGGACTTCGTCATCCATTGGGCCATGAGCTTGGGTACATGACCAATAACTTCCATACTAACTACTATTTCATTCGGATGTACTTCTTCTGTTAATTCGACTCTGTTCACCTCCAAAACATTGCTTACATCTACATACACTGTATATTTAGCGGGAAGTCTTTTAATATTGAACCATAGTATTTGAATTGGTGTTAACCCATTGGCACTCGTGCCGGCCAAAACCGGCTGCGCAGAACCACGTCCCTTGTACCGCTTGTGACGTCATCCGTTTTAATGCTCATGGACAACTTTTACATGTAGCATGTGTAGGGCGCAGAGATCTTTCAAACCATACCCAAATGAGCACCATTCCGTCAAACAGACCGGAGAGAAAACGCGAAAAAACCAAGTGACGTTGAGCCGAAAATTTGAATGAAAATCTTGTTCACGACCCACCTGCACTTCATTCCACCTAATCGTTTTCCACAAATCTTTTCCCACCGAAAGGAAGCCCAGGAAATGCCCAGCAAGAGAAAAAGAAGGCGAGACAAGAAAAGCGAAAGAAAAGGGGAGGAGAGGAAGCGAAAGGTGAAAGGAGTGGGGGCGTGAAATTTTGCTTTGTGCGCATGCCCGATCTTGGAAAGCTAATATCAAGCATCAGGAACAGAAGGGCGCGATGAACTCCACCAGCAAACAGAGTTTTGGGCAGTTTTGGTTCTTTTTGGCTAGAATCTGGGGTTGAAAGAGCTACTATGTTTTTGGATGTGTGTCACAAGTAGAGAAACAAAATTCGTTCTATAAAGTACCTACCAACTAGCCTTGGGTAATCTTCTGGCTCTAGCCATGGAGTGCATATTCTGACATGCTTGAAGTTCTTTTTACTAATGATTGCTTGGTAATGCTCTTTCAACGGTCCCTTGCCTGAGAAAACGAATGAAAAATAAATGTTGGAAGACTGTATAATTGTATGTAGTATTTATTATATAAACACCAATGGAATACCAGGTGAGCTTTCGCGCGAAAACATGTCGATATCTTCACACGTGAAAAGATCACCATTGCTATGGCTACATTGTACATAATAAATCGCGCCATCCGCAGCGAAAATGAAATGGTTTGTTATTTCATTAGTACGTTTATATGATAAATAGAACATTACATGGCGCGGTACGAAATTTCGCTTCTCGTTTGCGCGCTGCGCTCACTCGTGAAATACTTTATCAACACTCGAAGAGAAATTTCGTATCTCCATGCGGCCATGTAATGTCCTCTATATATCATCTCCTTTCACTTCAGTAACAGAACAATTGGTCAAGCATTGCAGTAATGAATTATACTCACCAGTGATGGCACAAACTAACGAAGGTAGTGTTTCGTTTGCGCGCTGCGCTCACTCGTGAAATACTTTATCAAACTCGAAGAGAAATTTCGTATCTCCGTGCGGCCATGTAATGTCCTCTATATATCATCTCCTTTCACTTCAGTAACAGAACAATTGGTCAAGCATTGCAGTAATGAATTATACTCACCAGTGATGGCGCAAACTAACGAAGGAAGTGTTTCTTTATCTTCACTTATAGATTTCTCGTAAGCTGTCGCCAAAGAAATACACAATATTCATTCAGTCAGTATCCCTCAACAATTTTTTTTCTTCCAAGTCAACGTCAGGATTTGCTTCTATGTTAATAGCAGTACTGATGTATTTCCAAAAATAGGCCACTATTGCTGTAAAATGAAACCTCTCAGCGCAAGGTAAATAATGAATTATTACCACCCGCATTGAATTTATAAGGAAGAAAAACAAATTTTCATATATACATTCTCACAGAAATAAACTGCAATAACTGGTGATCATGTAAAGCTGGACTCTCTTACCTTCCAGAGCATCCAGTAGGATAGAGAAGTCTTCATCCTCTATTAATATTGGTAAGATGCAGAATGTAATGTTACAGTGGAGCATTATAATATAAAATCATAATTTTCATTGTATGTAGCCTGCGTCGTGGGCGCTGGAGGAAATTGTGGCGCGAGTTAGGGTGGCCACACGAGGGGGGAGACGCACGAGGAGGGGTAAAACATAGCTCTTCTCCTGGTGAGTCTCTCTCCCCTTGCACAGACCGCTGTAATTTATCAATATGCCCAACTTTTCGCGGAGTGCCTGCTACGCATACTACGTTGCTAACGTTGCTGAAAATAGTACGAAAACAATTAATGTTGGAGATTTCTTTCAAAACTACAATTTTTGTTATATCTTTTGAACATTTTCCAGTCACTTCCATCTCAACTTTGCTTCGCTTGTCTAAAGACGAAAACTAAACGCACTTTTGTTCCTCTAAATACAGCCTTTCCATTCACATCAATGTACCAGTTAATTTGTCATCATAAGTTACCTGTCCAACTTGTACTGCTGACTAGAAGAGCAGATCTGTGTTGTCTGTTAAGAATGCGTCCATCCTTGAGCTGGATTGTGAATGCTGTCATAGATTCAACGTTTTCCTTGTAGTCTGAGGGACTTGACAAAGGCAAACACATGAATTTGGTGGAATTTGATTTACATGTACGCTGGTCAGTTATAACAGTAAAATGTTCATAAAAAATTCTTACCTCACTGTTGCGTTGAAAATTTCATATTCTTTGGAGAGTTTTTGAAATAGCTGACAGAAATGAAATACGTATATAAGAAAAAAGTTTATTCCACGTTGACTTCTAAGTTAACTGGCATTTAAACAGACTGCACAAGAATCGCTTTCTGTCTGAAAGAAACATGAAAGCACGCTTTCATCACCAGGGGCGAAGAGCCTAAATCAAAGATGTTTTAGGGGAGCAGGGTTGGCGCAGTGCTGAGAGCGCTCGCCTTCCACCAATGTGGCCAGGGTTTGATTCCCGGACTCGGCGTCGTATGTGGGCTGAGTTTGTTGGTTCTCTTCTCTGCTCCGAGAGGTTTTTCTCCGGGTACTCCGGTTTTCTCCTCTCCTCAAAAACCAGCATTTGATTTGATTTAATTTGAGATTTGTAATTAGATTGCTGGAAACCAGTTGATACCAGATCCGCACCTTCTTTAATGCACCAGACTTATCACTCGAAGACCAATTGCGCGTTTATACAATCGAACAATGCCAAAAATACGGACATTTTCTGCCGTTGGATGCTTACATCTACTGTCATTATTTTGTACATGTATTAGGACCAAAAATGGACAGAAAATGTCACATGGGTATCGATCAGTATCGTCAGGATTTTTATTGTAAACAACAACAGCAACAACAAACCTAACAAACAAAAGAGAAGCCCTACAAACGTAACTTTCAAAGGCTGAGAAAATGGCAATACTGGGCATCAACTGCTAACTTTGTAAGATTGAATACTGTTCTATGTCATGATTTGATTTGAAGCTTGACGTTATCCTCACCTTGTGTTGTACCGACAGATCCATTGCATGAAACCTTGATGGAGGTCTGTCATATAGTGTGAGTGCCCTGAAAAACAAATGGAACAAACATTTTATGTCCTCTGGAAATAACGAGTAATTGAGTGCTTAGAACAAAATCAAGAACACTGCATTGCTTTGAAGTATAAGTAGTTAAAAAGATTCAACTCTAACCTGATTCCCCAGTTTTCCCACAAATCCCTCTGCATTGCCTGAGTGACACACAAGTTACATGAAGACATACCACCAAAGAAGAATTCATACCTAGATATGGAAAATGCTACCAGTCAAAGCCTGCTTTTCATATGCCACTGTAGTATGGCAACGTGGTCCCTAGGAGTACATGTAAAAATTATTGTGATACTGTTCTGGCATATCAGAACACCAATCCCCTACAGCAGAACATATCCCTGGTCTTCACCCCAAAATGTGCCTGCTCAGTTGACTCTAGCTCAACTTCACAGGTACATTTATTTAGCAGTTTCTTCATTATGGCCTCCATAAAGAAAAAGTTAATGAGAACATAGGTCGCCACACATTGTACGTAATGTCAGCAATCATGCTGTAGGTATGTAGGCAGTATATCAGAACCAGACTTAAATGCATGGTTAGTGCTAACCAGGATTACATACCATGACAACCTATAAACATGTAGGTTTTAGTACATTTTAACCAATGGTTAGCGCTAACCATGCTTCGAGCAACTCAGGCCTGGTTTTTAAATATGCCTTGCCAAAACAACAGCAGCAAAAACTGAATTCTCTCTCTGATTAGTGGAACTTTTATTTGATTAGAGCTTGGTGCATCTGGGGCCTGTACCATTGTTTTCTTCCCTTTTTTTTCTGTATTTTAATTATTAAAATCCTTTTGACCCACCCGACTTGACTAGCCTTGTTACCTTCAAGTGGGTACTTCACTTTTTATCTGTCAAATGTTGAAGTTAAAATAAATAGATGTTGTTATGTTGTTGTTGTCAGCCCATTCTGAACAGCCACAGATAAGACACTTACCACTTGGCTATCTTGACAAGTGGATGCTCCTTGTTTTTCACCCCAAGAGCTAGAATTGTGAAGCCATAATTGTGCCAGTCAATAATAAATCTGCTGTCACACAGTAGACTTACAAACCAAACTGCTGCTAGGGATGGTATCGCCGGAGGGTTCTATCAAAGAAAATGAACTTCATTATATACTAATTATTGTTGTGGACGGCATTGAAATCAAGAAAAAGAATGAAAGAAGTACTGTTATGGAAAGATGTCCTCCACAGTACCTTCAATTTGGCCATTTGAAAGTGTTATTTTCAAAAGGACGGCAAAGAAATGCACTAAAATGTAAAATGAACATGTAGATCTGAGCAAATTATTCAGTGCCTTTGAGTGGCACACTGCACATGAGCCTACAACAACACTGTTCTTACCAGGCTCTGTTATTTTGCACAAGACAAACCACCTGCCAGCACTGTCACTGCAGATATGCCCCTGTTCTCTGACAAACTCAGTTTAATTGTACCTGAACTAGAAAATGTGTACACTGAGATCCACAGCGAGCAAGAACAAAAACCAGCTGGAGAAACTGGAAAATTGCTTTGGAAGCAAAAAATATCAGTTTAGGCAAACCTGCAATAAAAAGAGAAAAACAATCTGGTCACCATTTATCTGGACATACATATCAGTGAACTAAAGACCTACATGAACAGCAAGTGCAGAAGACACTCACATAAAGAATAGAGCAAAATGTACCCTGGGCAGGGCTGAGATTAAGGGCTGGGGGAAGGAATTTTCCCAGCACATTTTGAGTTAATAGCCCAGCTACTTTGATAGAAAAATAGTATATTGACTACACCATGATATCAAGAATCCCTGGCTACTTTTCCACCTCCCCACCTCAAAAATAAAGACAGCCTTGCTACACACTGTAGGTGAAACAGGTCATTAAGCATGCAAATTATTCAGCTGTTTATGCAATTTATCACCAGTGATATAAGAAATAATCATTTATTATCCTCCACACTTTTTAATTTTTTACAATAAATTAAACCAGTTAGAAGTATGCTCTTATTGACAAACTTATTTTTTCTGTGTACATATCCTTTTGGGATCAACTACTAAAATCCTTTACCTCTAAATGCCTCTGGAAATTCTGCTAATGTCCTTCTGGTCACATTTTCATTGTCTGCAAGTTCCTGGATAAGGCTGGACCCTACATATAACAATGGTATGCAAGAAAACAAAAATAATGACATCCACCTTTCTTTGTCATCCCACATGAGAGGCTTACTAGTCAACACTTGCCATCCCTGTCACTCATCTGACAGACACCCAGAATGCTCTATAATCTCAGTTATTAAAAACTGAACTACGGATATAAGATTTCCAGCATTTTCATTGGCTAGCCAGACCTAGGCTATCAGCTCATATACATGCTATACCTTATATGGTTAGTGAATGCGTCAACACATTAAGAAAGCTGAATAAAATTCTTGAAGCATAACCTGGACATTTGTCTTACTTATCCCTCCCATATCTTGTTTCCGACCAGATTTGGTGAGACAATGTTCCAGTCCATCAAAATAAACTGAAATTGTGTCTTCATTTTGATAAATTCGCACATGGTGTCGTTGTTTTGATGGATTACAAATTCGGTTCCTTCAGCTAGTACATCCATGAGAAAGCTGTTCCACCCACTTTGAGCAAGGATTGGATATTTTTGTTACAAAACCACTTCCATTTACAACCATTCAGAGCACAGGCAGCCCAGACATACTGTATGTGTAATATTATAAGCTTAATGTTCTGCATATAGTCAAAATATTGATGTAAAAGTTCAAAAATAAATATTGTTTCAATTTAATACAGTGTATCACAATGTGTTTGTTGTGTTGCTCAATAACTGGTCTATTTTGCTGTGCTTCTGGCCTGTTCGCCTGCTATCATAACCACTTGGGAGCCATTATTCTTACACCTATATTCACGGTTCAAAAAGTGTCTAAAAATTCAAAATACTCTAAAGAAAAGCTCACTTACCTTTAGCTGAAAGCTTCCTTGAGTGTCCTGGCCAGTTTAAATAGCGATTTTTCACTTTTTGTTACGAGACGGATCTTCCACCAAAGAAGAATTGAAGGCAGGCTAGACCAAAACCGAACATCTCCACGCGAAGCTCCATAAATTCTCTAATAATCGTCGGATTCACTCCAAATTGCGATCAGCTGAACGGCAGTTAATGTGGCTTCCTGTATATTGCTCCCTGGCATTCAAAACCCATCGCAAGTGCACGAGCATCACTCATTTTTCAGCATTTACCTGACCTTTTCTCTTCGTTAGGCACTGCATTATCGACGGTATACTACACGATTTGAATATCCAAACTTAGCGACCGCGTCCCTTTGACAAAATGGCACTAGCCGAGGGAGGGATGATACTATTGGCACTCGACCAATCTATTGGTCATAGAGTGCCAATAGTACGGTCCCCCCTTGGCTAGTGCCATTTTGTCGAAGGGACGCGGTCGCTAAGCTTGGATATTCAAATCGCGTAGTAAAACTGTCGATAATGCAGTGCCTGACGAAGAGAAAAGGTCAGGTAAATGCTGAAAAATGAGCGATGCTCGAGCACATGCGATAGGTTTTGAAAGCCAAGGAGCAAATATATACAGGAAGCCACATTAACTGCCATTCAGCTGATCGCAATTTGGAGTGAATCCGACGATTATTAGAGAATTTATGAAGCTTCACGTGGAGATGGTCGGTTTTGGTCTAGCCTGCCTTCAATTCTTCTTTAGTGGAAGATCCGTCTCGTAACAAAAAGCGAAAAATCGCTATTTAAACCGGCCAGGACACTCAAGGAAGCTTTCAGCTAAAGGTACGTGAGCTTTTCTTTAGAGTATTTTGAATTTTTAGACACTTTTTGAACCGTGAATATAGGTGTAAGAATAATGGCTCCCAAGCACTTATGATAGCAGGCGAACAGGCCAGAAGCACCGCAAAATAGACCAGTTATTGAGCAACACAACAAACACATAGTGATATTAAATTGAAACAATATTTATTTTTGAACTTTTACATCAATATTTTGACTATATGCAGAACATTAAACTTGTAATTACACATACAGTATGTCTGGGCTGCCTGTGTTCAGAGCAAATAAACTTAGCACTTTTCCAAAAGGACCCTAAAATGAAGCTTCCACGTTGTCCTCAGACCATTTCATTGAATTCATTCAACTTTGTTCAGAAACGTTGCAACACAACCAAAGGTTTTCACGCCCTTTTTGATTAGTCATGTGATAGCCAAGTGTTTCCTTTTCTTGGTTTTCTCTTTCTCTGGATTCCTTCAGTTTCGCTTTTTTGTTTAGATTCTCAATTATGCATTGTAGAGTTTTTAATAAAACAAAATTGTTCTACTTGGGCTTGCTGGATATGAAATGATTATAACCAACTTGGCGCTACGTATCTTGTTGGTTATTTATCACTTCATATCCAACATACCCTCATAGAATAATAATATTGTTAAATATTTGTTGGGGTTAAATTTTTTTATGGTGACATAAAATTAAACTGGTTTGAAACTGAAAACAATATTACACTGCAATATATAAAATGTAGTCTATTGTAGCTTCTTGGGACCACCATATGTCATCTGATTAACGCCACCCCCACCTCCAAGCCATCAAACCGATCGTAGTAGAGCATATGAAAGATTGTAGGGGGCTTGTATCCCACCGGGGTACCCCACTAGCAACCGGGCCTCTCAAAGGGGGACATGTAAAAAAGGATAGGCTGCGATTATAAAGCCCCCCACTCCCATCTCCCAGTCATCGTACACCAGTTCACAAACTACAGTGTAAGCTTAAGCTTATATAGATAAATAATTAGTAACAGTGTAGAGAGTCCAATATCCCCGCGGGCCTACATGTACGTGTAGTACATCACACACCTCCAAATCCTACCAGCTCTACATGATAACCTGCCTTTGCACATGACAGTGCATGATATTGCATGCGAGGACTCCTACCAACATCTCCAAGAACAAGGATACAGATCCTTGGTTTAGACTTGGTCTTTCTCCATCTCAGCCAGTAGGCAACATAGAGAACTACGATGAAAAGGCCCGTCAACACTGCGGTCAAATACATCATTTATCTGGTTGATATTAAGCATACAGTGAGAAAAGAAAAGTCCGTTGGTTAAAAAATAGCTGTTTCTGTTTCAGTTGTCTTCCATTCACGTGTTGTTGTCGGTAAACTCAAAATACAGAAATGTACAAGGAAATCTCGGTCAGCGGAAACTCGTCCAAAACCTTGAGACCACCATGGAATTATGGGACACCATGACCCATAATAATCTTTCTTGCAGTAACAAACCAACATCATTTTTCGTCATTTTGTGGCTGAAAGAGCGAAGATTTTGGCGGATTTTGACGGTAAAAAGCTACGGAAAAGATGACTTCTTTCGGTGACACAAAGCTCCGTAACCTTGGAGACTATTTTGTGCAAAATTTGTCCAAAGGATCAGATCCTATGTGGCAAGGATGGAAGAGAATTTGGAATAGCTACCGGGCCAAGTACGTTTCATGCAAGAATGCCAGATTGACCCCGTTTCTACACGTTGCGTTTCTCGCCATGGCTTTGAATTATGCTATTGATTATAAACACTTGAAAGGTAAGTTTTAGGTAACGAAGTTCTCTCTAAAACGTGCTTTATAGTAAAGGCTGAGTTTCTTTGATAAACTAGTATAGTGTATGTCTATTAATTGCATCACTAAATGGTTGTATGGAGGCAAGTGAGCTTAATATCAGCTTAAGGTTTATTCGAGACGCTGTTTGTAATCGAGTAAGTTTTGTTTGGCAGGTATGGGAAGATTTCCGCACAGCCCCATACATTTATTACACATGCATCACTGTCATAGTAATTTTCTGAGTTAAAATGCATGAGATTTTCGCCACCACAAGGCCAAGATTTGCTAAAACGTTCTAAAGCAGTCTGAATGCTGCCGAAAATGTCCAAAGATGTTCTCATGACTTCTGAACACTTTCGAAGTACTGTAACTTCTGAAGCTAGTTCAAGCTCTTTTCCAGTCCCTCAGATGCAAACTGAAACACGACATTTATTCTCATTCTCATACAGTAAGGACTCTGAAATTCAACTTTAAGGGTATTTAAGCACCGTTTATTGGAACATTTTTCGGGAAAATTGAATTGAGTTTTTGTTGTTAATGTGTTAAAGAAAGCATCATCCGGATTTGTGAGTCAGGCGTGAGAAATTGCCCTCGATGCATGAGATCGACGTCTTTGGTCCACAGGCGTGAGACTCACCCTGTTCCAAAAGCAGCAAGCATGAATAGAAATGTATGAATAATATATGGGGCATTGTGGAAATCTTGCTGCAGGGTTTTTGACAAATTAGATTGGTTTGAGTGTAAAGGATGAACTAATTTTCAGTGAGCATGTTCAACAGCTTGAATTGTTAATGGCAAAACTTGAAAAGTTTTGTCTTGCAGATACATGTATGCATGACGCGCTAAAACGGACAAAAATACTTCTTTGATATATATAAGACTTCTCCTAAATATATAATACTTGTTTCATATAGATATAACTCGATGTAGAAATATCCAACTTGTTTCCAAATAAACACAATACTTCTTTGATATATATAAGACTTCTCCCAAATATATAATACTTGTTTCATATAGATAAAACTCGATGTAGAAATATCCAACTTGTTTCCAAATAAACAAAACATCTTGTAAATATATAAAACTTCCTTTGAATATTTATACAACTTGAGGCACAAATACAAAACTTGTTTCAAATATTTGACTTGGTTCACACAAATAGGACTTGCGCCGCAGATATAAAACTTCTTATCGATTAGATTATTGCAAATCAATACCACAGTTAGTATCCAGGCCTCTGGAAAACGGGTTT
Source organism: Pachyseris speciosa (assembly GCA_016490735.1). NCBI lineage: Eukaryota > Metazoa > Cnidaria > Anthozoa > Scleractinia > Pachyseridae > Pachyseris > Pachyseris speciosa. The sequence continues at coordinate 608,292 of JAEMWC010000199.1, read as the reverse complement.
ACCTAAAAGATAGAATGCGGAATTCGGAATCTGGAAAAAAAGAAGTGTGGTGGAAAATTTTGACAAAGGTTGAAGTCGCTTGGGCAAAAATATGGTCAACAAATTATATGATGACATAGCCTGAGTTTTGCAGCAATAAAGCCCCCCATGAAGTTTATTCTAGGGTGGCATTTTAATACTTTGGTTTTGCTTTTAATAAACCGCCTGATTCCTTTGAAGCGCACAGGTTTCAATCACACCACAACGATACTAATCAATGTATTGTGCATTTTGAACATTTTAAAGTCAAATCATTTTAACTAAAAGCGCCTTCTCTTATTCTTTTTGTCGATGAAAAGTGTTAGGCCTGTCCACAAGTTGACGGCAACTTTTTGAACAACTTTCGATTTTCGATCAACCTTTTTTGATTTTGAGCAACTTTTTTTCCGTTTTCAATGTTTTGTTATTGATTATAAAACAAGAGCTATTTTTTGCTTATTATTTTAAACGCTTCGTGACCAAAAAGCAGGGAAAAATCACTTTGCATATCTTGACTTAATTGCGCATGGGAACGCTTACGCCTGATTGGTCATTGTCTGTTGCTCCATGCTGGAATGTTTGGGAACTGTATCGGCGTGTACATTTCAGGTTTTTGAGTGGCCGTCGATAAAACGAGGAACATGGGACATTCCAGAACATCCCGGTACATTCCGGAACATCTCCAAAAGACAAAGAAAGATCACTTTAAAAAAAAAAACTTTAAATATACAGAAAAAAAGAAACTAACACGAAATAAATATAATCCGAGAGATTAATTGGAGAAAAAAAGAAGACAAAAAATATTTATTCCAAAAAACAAAAAAGAAGTTTATAAATGCCCCACCTGGAAATAATAGCTATGGGGGCTGGGTGAGGATTGTTTTAGTGCTTTCGTTTGCTTACAACATTTTCAGAAAGATTCACCCTCATACCGTCTTCTGTCATTGCTCTTTTTTTTGAGGGGCTTTCCAAGAGTCGCTCCTTTGCTGAAACCTAAGTCAGTATGGTGCCCAATATACCTTGAAACTTTTATATAGGAACCTCGAGCACGTGAAATCCGCTGTTCTCCACTTCTGATCAGTTAAGGATATCTACAACAACTGAGGACTCCGCCAGGCCTACTTTTACAGTAGGCGATAAACGTGGTTAATCTGCTCCAAGAAAGATTTTATTCCCAATAGCCATGCTTCTCACTACGTTTTTGCAGCGAGGGTCGCACTGCATGGGCCTGTTTGTTTCTTAAGCTTAAACATGTACGAGGCTAGTGTAAAATCTCGCGGGTCAGCTAGTTAAGCTCCATTTAATAATCCTGCTTTCAGTCTTTCTTAATAGTTATCCCTATATCCCTCCACAGCGACTCAGCTGGAAAGAACAAACCAAGTCCCAGACTAAGACTTCAGTCCTGTCACCTACCTCCTTGTGTAAGACATCTATCGTCTTGTTCGGTTCTTTTAACCCTCTTAGTAATTATCAATTCCAGTTTCTAGATTCCGGATTCCGGATTCCAGATTCCGCATTCCCTATTTTAGGTAAACCTGTTTTCCAGAGGCCTGGATACTAACTGTGGTATCGATTTCCAATAATCTAATTGGTAAGAAGTTTTATATATGCGGCGCAAGTCCTATTTGTGTGAACCAAGTCAAATATTTGAAACAAGTTTTGTATTTGTGCCTCAAGTTGTATAAATATTCAAAGGAAGTTTTATATATTTACAAGATGTTTTGTTTATTTGGAAACAAGTTGGATATTTCTACATCGAGTTTTATCTATATGAAACAAGTATTATATATTTGGGAGAAGTCTTATGTATATCAAAGAAGTATTGTGTTTATTTGGAAACAAGTTGGATATTTCTACATCGAGTTATATCTATATGAAACAAGTATTATATATTTAGGAGAAGTCTTATATATATCAAAGAAGTATTTTTGTCCATTTTGGCGGGTCATAGATATGATTATTAATCCCTCACAAGGAAAACTTGCTTGGGTACATCCAGCTTTAGCTTATTGTAGTATACATGTATGCATATACCTAATTGAAGAAATGTTGTCGGAAGAAGGTATAAGGCACAAACAATACAACCACATGGAATTGTGGGAGGGCTTTAAATACACTGTAGCACTCGTTAACCCATTGGCACCCGTGCCGGCCAAAACCGGCCGTAAAAAACTCCCATGCTTCAAAACATTGCAACTTTCTCAATCGCACGAATATTGCCTTAACTGTTAGTTGTGAGCACGAAATGGAATGCCCTTTAAATTTGGATATCCAATAAATGCAAGAAACGTAGCGAATTTTACCAAATATGGTCTTTTGAGTTTGGACAAGAACGAAACTGCCCCTTTTTGCCTTCATGTTTTTTAAGGAAATCATCACCGAAAAACCAAACTTCAACAATCATAACGAAATTCAGTCCTTTTTCTAGCTTAGAAATGACTTTTTTTGTTCATATTCTTCTCCCGAGCGTAGATACAGCCTTTATTTCCAGTGCATTTGGGCCTTTCCGCCATTTTCAATATCTAGACCACATTGCATGCTGAGAAATGACGAGAATTTTTGACAGTACCCGTTCCTTCTCCCAATTCTTTCACATATAAACTAAGTCTACTGCCACTCTGACCTACTGCCAAAAATTCCTGCTTGTGGTCATCTTCAGTACTCAGAAATTCCAAAATATGTGGCGGTAGGTCGAGAAATTCATCAATAGTCGAGTCCCAAAGGTACTAAGTGTCCAACCAGCCAAATTCCCAGTTCGTCGAGTAACAAGCCAAATTCAACAACAAAGTACATCACCTTGCTCGATTCTTTGAGAAAGTGGACTCTTAGCTACCGTCACGCTTAATGATGCTCATCAAGCAGCCGCTAAAGATGAAAAATGGCTGTAAATTTAGCAGAAATCGCAAGCAAACTGAACTTGGGCCATTGTTGTCGCTTCACGGATAAAAAAATACCTACGTCAAAATGACGTTTTCAGAAACCTTGAGCCTCCAGTGGCTTAGGACAGCAGCACTTTTCCCTGGTAGTTCAAATAAAGAGTCACGAATTGCTATTCATCGTTTATACATGTAGGTGGAAAATCACTCCGAAAATGTAAAAACAGCCGGTAGTCAATGGGTTAATATTGAAAAAAGTTTCCTCATGGGACTGTAGCCAGCTCGTGGCCAGAAATATTTTGAAAAACAGATGGATACCGTTCATGCCTTTTTGAAAGTAAACAAGTTGGCAAACAAAGGGCAGTAGTGGATGTATGTAGTTCATAAGCATAAGCTTCATGCAAGTATTCAGAGTATGCTTTAGGCATGCTAATCTTCAAGTAAACAGCTGTTAGAAATGGAAATAAGTAAATAGTTCAGAAATTTCCTAGAAAACCACTGGAGAATGCAATGATACGATAAGGACTGGACACTAAGTTCTATATACCCAATAGGAGACTGGACACTAGTTTATTGGACCATGTTGTCCTCATCTTATTTTCTCATCATTCTTTGGCAAGAATGGTCATTTATAGAGCAGTTTTCAATTGAGTGTCGAAAGTAATTATGGTTTTGCTTTGGTTTTACATTGCTTCGCTCTGTGATTGGCCAGGAAAACTCGCGCCACTTTCTCAACCAATGAGAAGCAAAACCAAAACCAATTGTGATTTGCATGCGCGTATTTTCCTGTGCTTTACGCCGGCTACATGCAATTGCTTCATATTCTGATTGGCTCATTGCACTGTTTTGGTCTGTTGTGATTGGCTGGAGTAATGCTTTGGTTTTGGTTTTACGACACTCAATTGAAAAGCGCTCTATTAAACGAGCGTCTCTGTGAAATGGATGAATTCATGTTTATGATGAGAAAATAAAATAAGGACAACAAGGTCCGATAAACTAGTGTCCAGTCTCCTATCGGATATATAGAACTTACATGTAGTGTCCATTCCTTATCATATCATTGCATTGTTCTTTAGGTCGTATTGTTTATGGTTTGTATTCTTCTCCCAACTTTTTTTTTTTTTTTTCAATCAATTTTAACTCCTGAGCAGCCATGGAAGGGTAGGACTGTTCACTGATTCAGTTCACTTGATATTGGCAAGTGATAAATTAAGGAGGCCAGAAAGATCACTTGTTTATGTGACCCAGAAAGCAAAGTTAAACCCAAAATAAAACATTGCTTGATATGTGCATAAAAAGTATGGATTAATTTTAAGCAATGTGATTTATTTTCATTCATAGCTAGAGTTTTGGCTGCCAGTTAAAACTCCACTTTAGCTTTGAAAGCTAAAATACTGCCCAGTTAAAAAACTGTTTCAAGGAAAGTGAGCATGCTGGTTAACAATCTATGTAGGCATGAAAAGCCATGTAATAATTACAGGTCGTTGAGAATACATGTATCTTAGGTCAAATCTCATAAAAGACAAAGAGAAGGTCATTGGAATGGTTCAGAATAGCTTGCTTCTCCGCCCACCAATTCACTTCTGCCCCCTTACAGTGTGACAGATCTTGAAATATGATACTTTATCTGACCAGGGGCCAGAATTACATATGTAGGTATCCTGGGATTACATGTAGTCTCCAACATACCAGTATTGTAGCTGCTATTTGGTGTATCATGTAATGCTCCTTCCTGATAATAATGGCATATATCCCAAACAACATACTGTACTTTTATATCAAAGGAAGCTTGCCATGTAGATCACTTTATATCCTTTAGACAGCTTTATATATTTAACCTTTGGATTTTCCTTGCTGGGGCTTGTCCAGCCTCTGAGTCTATAAGGGCCCATTTTTTACGAAGGCCACTCCTGATAGCTTACATGTAACAGGGCCCAGTATAATTTTATTATGCAAATTAATTATTGTCTGCTGCCAGGGTTTATACAGAGAACTGTAAAGGTATTAAAGTTTTTTTTAAAAAACCATAAAGGTTGCATCTCTTGTAAGGAAAGTTGTAGCCCTAGTTGTACTCTGTAGGTTGTTGCAAAGAAACACCTATGTTCTTGTAAAGTGTTTTAAAGTATGGCAGAAGTATGGGTACAGCTCATGACATTTCTTGAGTGCTGAGTGAGACCCATTTTCTTTGTTGCAGAACATTCTCTCTGGAGGAAGTACCACTGAAAACCTGTGTTAATTAACCTTGGTGTTGGTACAGTGCTTTGCATGTTTACAAGATTACCATGGAAGGGAGAAGATTCAACTTTGGAGTGGACAATTTTTGATTGTAATCAAATGTTTGTAAGAATAAAAACTTGAGTGTGTAAAACCTGTTGTTTTCCATTGTCAAATTATAATCAAGGAAGATGGTGGTTTGCATTGTTTAGAATTGACCCTCAAAGGGTTAGGCCCTATTAGGACGTTGCTAGTATTAAAGACAGAAAAGAACACCCATTGGACTTGAGCTTTCTTGCCATTCCTGTACACCAAATTTCAATTCCCAGTGACAAAGTTCTTGAAATCCCGAGTGTTTTTGTTTGATATTCAACAAATGTGCACTCTTTAGTATGTAAATCCAAAATGTTTGGGCCAAATACCTTCAGTGTTACACATAAACGATACTTCTGGAAGCATACTACATGCAGCGGTGAAACCGCCTTAAAGGAGCTACCTCACATTCTTTGGATTTTGAAAAGTCTAGTCTCAATTTTTCAAAAAGGTAAATCAATCTTCTCCATCCTTCATCATCCTCACAATATTTTCATTTATTCTTGTCTCTTTGGTGCTTACCTTCCCAGACATACCTCTTACTAACCGAGTTCGAGGTCCGTATTGTAAGTTACGGACCTAGTTCTTTTTTTTTACACTACGGACTGATAAAACGAAGTTAGTAAGATATTATGTCTCTGACGTCAATCCGGCATGCGCGAAAGAAAGCTAGTTTAAGTCAAGTGGGCAGTACTGTAGAATACGGGCCACAAATTTGACCAATCACAGCGCGCGTACTAAGTTGGAAATAATGAAAATTATTATTTCACCGTTTCACATTACTGAAATGCATTTTTTGATGTCTCTAATAATGACTAAAAATATCGTGACCGAGCTGACCAAATGTCCCCACAAAGGAGCTGAGTGATTTTAAGGACCGAAATTTGCCAGCTTACCAAAGCAAATCTCCACTAAAAAAATTTAGAGAGCAAAGGCTGAAGAAGGCAACTTTTTTTTAGCCACCAGCATAATAATAACAATAATGATGATGATGATTGATGATGATGATGACGATGATGATCCTTATTCAAATGTCAAAAAAAATCCTCGAAACGATAAAAACTCGCGAATCATTTGAGGGTTGGCAGAGTAGTATTCTTTCCTCTTGTCTTCACCCTGTATGTTGTGTTTCTGTGCACTGTTCAGCAATCTTTTTTGTTTGTTGCTTCACCTCAGGAAGCTGCCTTCTTATGATAGTCTGCCAACAGCCTACCGGTGTGTACTTTGGGGTGTGGCTACTCAACCAGAGTTCGAAGACATAACAACGTGATGAATTGCTTTTCTTTCTTTCTTTTCTTTTTTTTTCTTTCAATGTACATAGTCAATGAATTTCACACTATTACTAACATGCTTCCAATTATACAATTATTAATCTAGGTGCCTTCCTATATTTAAAAGTCTCACAAAAAGATGCTCGACAAAAGCTTAACTGTCTCCAATCATACTTGCACTGCAAGCTTGCTTCGAGGTAACGTTACGTTACGGACTTATTAAGGGTCGTGACGTAATCCTGATTGAGAATCGTCTGTTGCTTCACTCTTTACCTCAGAACTCTTCAGAACGTAGCTATAGCAGTCATCCAAATCACAAAAATGTCCTTCGACAAATACAAAGAATTGCATGAGACGAGGTATCAGGAAGATCATGTTTTAGCAGCGTGGAGCATACCTCGTGACCCTTATACAAGGTGGTCTACAAACTCAACTTTGACTGCAGGAACCCGCCGGTGAATTCTACTCGATACATAGTAGCACAGCGTATCATCTTGATCATTCTCAGTGTCTCTCACTGTATCAAGATAACCGTCCAGCTTATCTAAAGCCTGCTCTAACTTCTTGGTTATTTCACACTTTTCCGCACTTTCGTATCTGACGCACTCACGTACGGCACCTCTGTTTGAGCGCGCAAACGGATTGTCAGCGGCCTTGTTCAGTTTTCGTATGCCAAAGACATCTCTGAAACGCGCCATGATGTATTCGAGCAACTCAAACTCGTTCTGCATTTCGTCATTTTGCCGCTTCACCACTTTAAACGAATCTATTATGATAACAATTAAAACGTTGAGAAACAGAAAGTTGGTGATAATCATGTAGAGAAGAAATGTCACCGCGCTAAGTACCCTGTAGGCGCTCATCATTTCTTCAACGTTGAATCTTCCAAGAAGCACGCTCAGTAGTTTTTGCATGGAGCCAAAGAGTGTGTTGAACGACTCGTACTCGCTAGCTAATAAGAAGTGATAAGTCTGCGCAAATGCCATGAAGTTTATGATGAAAACAATCAAGTACTGCTGGAGTTCTCCACCAGCGTGCCTTAAGGTGCAAGACAGAAGGAAAATTCTGCGGTTAAAACGAAACAGCTTGATAAACTTGAGAAACGAGACAAACACAGTTACACCGACCACGCCCTCAAACATTAGTTGCCAGGATGAAAGGTACTGAAAACTAACGAATTTCGTTGGGTTCTCGTGATAAAGGTTTAAAGTCCATTTCCTCAATCCTAGGCAAATGAAGTAATATCCTATCGCAATCCAGCAGAGAATCACCGTCACTAAGTCTATAAGGTTCCAGACCTCTGCGAGATACTTTTGCCGAGTTTTGTAAATCTTTTTCGCCTCGCGACACGTGAAGTAGATAGCAAATGCGAGAAAGAAAACCTCGCAGGCAAGAATGAAAAGCTGGAAATCGCCAACATAGCGATAGAGCCGATATGTAAGAACCTCCCCGCGTGGAATCACTCCACCAGTTGGAGGCATCTCCATTAGGAATGTAACCGCACAGAAAAGGTTGCTGTTTGGATTGTACAAGCTGAACTCCACAAAAACACTGCGCGTATAGACATCCGACCAAAGTTTGGATCTTGCCTCTTTGATTTGCTGCACGGCTTTGTAGTAAATGTGGGACAATTCCATAACATACCACCCCCTGAGTATGTGGTTACTCTGCCCGTGTATGGGTAGCCATTCAGATTACTGGCCGAACTGTAGCGCCAGGGGCTTATTGATGAAGGCAGTTTTTGAAGCTCGGTGTTGTTGATCGGTAATTTCCAGCCTGCGGTGTATGCTTGATCATTTTCTGATGTGGAGTCATATTCTTTGATGCATCGTGAAAAGAAAGCTTCAACCAATGGTGCCACAGAGCACGAATCTGAAAGGAAGAAACTGTGTTTATTAACTGGATGATTTTTATTACAGAAACGAATTCGCTTCTGCATGATTATTACTATTTTAAATGGGACAGAGACTGCATATAAGGCAGACTAGCTAAATAAATGCGGACCTAATATTAAGGCATTTCTATTGTTTTTGGACCTATTATTTAGTCACTTGCACATACTTTGCGATCCTATCAGTTAGTCACTTGCATGCTTTGTGATCCTATCACTTAGTCACTTGCATGCTTTGCGGTCCTATCATTTAGCCACTTCCATGCTTTGCGGTCCTATCATTTGGTCAATAGCATGCTTTGTGCTCTTATCACTTGGTCACTTGCATGCTTTGCGGTCCTATCACTTAGTCACTTGCATGCTTTGCGGTCCTATCACAGTCACTTGCATGCTTTGCGGTCCTATCATTTAATCACTTGCATGCTTTGCGGCCCTATCACTTAGTCACTTGCATGCTTTGCGGTCCTATCACAGTCACTTGCATGCTTTGCGGTCCTATCACTTGGTCACTTGCATGCTTTGCAGTCCTATCATTTAATCACTTGCATGCTTTGCAGTCCTATCACTTAGTCACTTGCATGCTTTGCGGTCCTATCACTTAGTCACTTGCATGCTTTGCGGTCCTATCACTTGGTCACTTGCATGCTTTGCGGTCCTATCACTTGGTCACTTGCATGCTTTGCGGTCCTATCATTTAATCACTTGCATGCTTTGCAGTCCTATCACTTAGTCACTTGCATGCTTTGCAGTCCTATCATTTAATCACTTGCATGCTTTGCGGTCCTATCACTTGGTCACTTGCATGCTTTGCAGTCCTATCATTTAATCACTTGCATGCTTTGCAGTCCTATCACTTGGTCACTTGCATGCTTTGCGGTCCTATCATTTAATCACTTGCATGCTTTGCGGTCCTATCACCCTGTCACTTGCATGCTTTGCAGTCCTATCACTTGGTCACTTGCATGCTTTGCGGTCCTATCATTTAGTCACTTGCATGCTTTGCGGCCCTATCACTTGGTCACTTGCATGCTTTGCGGTCCTATCACCCTGTCACTTGCATGCTTTGCAGTCCTATCACTTGGTCACTTGCATGCTTTGCGGTCCTATCATTTAGTCACTTGCATGCTTTGCAGTCCTATCACTTGGTCACTTGCATGCTTTGCGGTCCTATCATTTAATCACTTGCATGCTTTGCGGTCCTATCACCCTGTCACTTGCATGCTTTGCAGTCCTATCACTTGGTCACTTGCATGCTTTGCAGTCCTATCACTTGGTCACTTGCATGCTTTGCGGTCCTATCACTTGGTCACTTGCATGCTTTGCGGTCCTATCACAGTCACTTGCATGCTTTGCGGTCCTATCACAGTCACTTGCATGCTTTGTGGTCCTATCATTTAATCACTTGCATGTTTTGCGGCCCTATCACTTGGTCACTTGCATGCTTTGCAGTCCTATCACTTGGTCACTTGCATGCTTTGCGGTCCTATCATTTAGTCACTTGCATGCTTTGCGGTCCTATCACCCTGTCACTTGCATGCTTTGCGGCTCTATCACTTAGTCTCTTGCATTCTTTGCGGTACTATCACTTAATTTCTTGCATCTTTCCAGTCCTATGACTTAGTCACTTGCATGCTTTGCGATCCTATCACTTAGTCACTTTCATGCTTTGCGATCCTATCACTTAGTCACTTGCATGCTTTGTGATCCTATCACTTAGTCACTTGCATGCTTTGCGGTCCTATCATTTAGTCACTTGCATGCTTTGCGGTCCTATCACTTGGTCACTTGCATGCTTTGTGGTCGTATGACTTGGTCACTTGCATGCTTTGCGGTCCTATCACAGTCACTTGCATGCTTTGTGGTCGTATGACTTGGTCACTTGCATGCTTTGCGGTCCTATCACTTGGTCACTTGCATGCTTTGCGGTCCTATCACTTGGTCACTTGCATGCTTTGCGGTACTATCACTTAATTTCTTGCATCTTTCCTGTCCTATCACTTAGTTACTTGCATTCTTTGCGGTCACATAGTCACTTGCATGCTTTCAGATCCTATCACAACCGTAAAAGCTCTATTAACCACCCTCCCCCCTCTTTTAATCCCCCCCTCTCTAATAAGCCTTCCGGTTTGGAATCGGTTTTTGTAATAAGCCCCCCCCCCCCCCCCCCCTCTCTAATAAGCCCCAACCCCCTTTTTGGGACACGAGATTTTGTAATTATTCACTGCTATTCCATCTTACGAAATGCACTTAGTGTGGCTCAGTTGGTTTGTTTTTAAAAAATATACAATAAAACACACAATACTGTTTCCTGCTCGGTATTAAATGATAAACATTTACTGCAGCTGTTTGAGATTTGTACAGAAACTATTTAACACGAAAACGGCGTGTTGAAAGATTTGAAATAAGCCCCCCTCTCCAATAAGCCCCACGTTAGTAAGGCCTGAAATTAAATAAGCTCCCAGGGGCTTAATAGAGCTTTTACGGTAAGTTAACCGCGATCAAACGTAACAAAATAAGACAGGTTCCTTAAAGATGAGGTTTTCATTCTTAGTTTTTCGTTGGTCTTTGATTTTACTCAACCTTTAACTATTCATTAAAAAAAGTTTTAAGTCTTTAAAGCGAATTATGTGGAGACCAGCTTTTAACTCTCAAAATAAACACTATCTTTAACGAAATTTTCTTACCGGTATTTGTTTATGTTTAACCGCGGTTATATCACTAAGTCCCCTGTACACTTTGCGGACCTACCACTGGGTCACTCGTACGCTTTGTAATAATAATAACCTTTATTTACCCTCGGTAGTATTTATAGCACAAAGGCTAGTGGGGCCGAGCAAATACAGAAATAAATAAAGTCAAATTAAATCAACTCAAATCAAATGAAATCAAATCAAATGTTGGTTTTTGGGGAGAGGGGAAAACCGGAGTACCCGGAGAAAAACCTCTCGGAGCAGAGTAGAGAACCAACAAACTCAGCCCACTTATGACACCGAGTCCGGGAATCGAACCCGGGCCACATTGGTGGAAGGCGAGCGCTCTCACCACTACGCCAACCCTGCTCTCCACCACCACTAGGTAACTTGTACACTTTGCGGACCTACCACTGGGTCAATTGTGCGCTTTGCGGACCTTACCTTTCCTAACTCTGTGCTGTCGCAGCCGCGCCAATCCTACCACCAATCCGCTCTCTCCCTCCATGAATTTGGGTGCTTTTCTTGTGTATAAGTAGAATGGGACGTTGTACAGAGTGGGCAAGAGGGCTTTTTCGGTCCATTCCCATATGTTTCTTTGTCGTATGATCTGAAAAGAGGGGAAAGCATACAGATGTAATAATTTGCCTGAACGTGGAGATCAACGGACTTACCCCTTTAGCTCGTGATGAATAATAAATGCTCAATATCTCAAGTTCCTTTTAATTTGAATTTCTTTCCAGCTCGAATAAAGAACAGTCAGTCTGTGGATTACTTCTGAAAAAATTATCATTGGCTCTCATGAACTTCCACTTTCTCTTTTATCCCTTGCTTGCTTCGCGACAGACGACTTATAACTGAATTACCTATATACTGACTAGTTTATATTACATTAGAACATGTCAATTCAACTGTGTTTTAACACGGGTTTCTACAGAGATGAGAAATTAATGATCACTTTCCTTGAAAATGAAGTCATGAGGTGACCTACGCTGTTTGCTAAAAGGTCAGCTGTGTTTTGGCCCCTTCATTTTAACAAATTTTACCATCCATGGGTCGTGATTTTCCTTCCTTTTTTAGTTTTGGTATTTTTGAAACATTTTTATTTTTAAAATTATTTTGGCATTTTGTTAGTAATATTGTTATTTTTTATAGTCTCATGTGACTTATTCTCCCCTACAAGTTCAGAAAATATGGGGGTCTTCTGGAAATTTGATGTTTAAAGGGAACTATGATTATTTGTATCACTGACTTTAATACTGTTATGATCAGAAATATTATCATTTAAGGGTCTATCCTGCAGTGTTGTCACTCGCGCGAAACCTACTGCAAAGTATTAGACATAAATTTGGTTCTTTACTGCTTGTTGTCGTTACAAATTCCCAAGTTCTAGCTGCCTTTAATTTCTTTTATAATTCTTTTTGTTTTAACTTTGTTGAATTGTACGTTACCTTGGGGAAGGTATCTCGTTGGCACCCCTCCGTTCTTCCGCTAAAGGTTTTACTTAGTACAACCTTAGCAACCGCATCGTTTTGATGAAAAGCGTCCCGATCCCGGAGCCCGTAAGCGATGAGCAGAACAAGCAAAATGAACACAAGGAAGGTCCCAAAATCAAGCAAAATGTTGTTCACCGCTCGTTCCTTGGCTACCCTGTCTCGGGCCTGTTGTAGGACGGCCTCTGGTGGCGCCTTAACATCAGGGACCACTGTATGTTCCTCAAGGTTCCTTTCTGTCATTTGAAGCTGATGCTGTAGCAATTGTTCATCTGATCTGTCACAAAGTGTTATAGAGACGTTGACTTTGTTACGCTTCTTGAAAATATAGGCGAAAAAGATCGCAAGGCCAACTGCTTTCAAGGGCTGACTGACAAAAATGTCTTGCGTGACGGAGAAGAACATGGATAGTAGCCATTGTGTGGATTTTTGGAGACCGAATTGAGTGCCGTATAAAAGCGTCACCGATGAAGCCGTCAGCGAGGTTATAATGACCAACGCCCATCCAACGTATACAAACCACCAAGGCAGTCGTTTTCCCGTTGAAGTTCCTTCACCTTGCGAGGTCTTTGTCTTCTCCGTGGCTTCAGATGGCGAACATGGTCTTGAGACGCTTTGCAGTAAAGATCGAATATCGCTCGTCGAATCGCTGGAGGCAGCATCCCCCAGTGAGATCGAAAACGAAGAGAAACGAGCCGATGAACGCTTTGCAGACATCAGACGTAGCCCTTTAACTCGAAACGTTGCATTACATGCGGATTCAACGCGAGAAATTGAATTGGTCGGGGATTCTGAAGGAGATATTTTGTTTGCTCTTTGGTATAGACCAGCTGGACGGTTAATACGTAGCGTAGAGCCTTGCCCCGATTGAAATTTAACCACAGTAATTTCAGTTTCAGTGGACAATATGCGTTCTCTCTGTTGGCAGCGTGGTTCTTGCGAGGGCCTCGGACGGCAATGCTTGAAAATCTGCACTAGAATTAGGTTTATTGGAAACACAACCAAACTACTGCAGATTCCTATCGAAACTTGCTCCCAGGAAAATTCAAAAGAGCCTATCTTGACCGCGGTGTAACTCTCGTTATCGGCCTCATACCACATAGCATTAGCCATCATGGTACACAATAGAAGGGAAAAACAACAAGATACGCGCTGCACCCTGGTGAAGGGTGACTGTGGAGGCCTCCAAACAACCGAGAACCAAAGATGAGAGTCGGTGAGGTCTTTGTGTGCTTTCTTCAAAAATAAGTGTCGGAATTCTTGCATTTCCTTGTTGCTCGTTACTGGAAATATTCTATCTATCGAGCCGTCATCTTCATCGACTGCAAGCCAACGCTCGCACAGAAAATGCCAAACTCCATTGGTGGTAATCTTACGAATGGATATCTGTTTTACGTACCAAGCGGGGTCTTCACCGAAGTTGTCGTGCCACACTCGGATGTACGAGAGTTCACCGAGAGTTTCCGAAGTTGTCACGAAAAAAGAATTGACGCTGCTTCGAGCTAACGTCATGTGATGACTATTTTTGAGTAGGAAAGCGTGACTTTCTCCTTGCTCTCCTGCCATTGTCATTGCAACGTTGGCCGTTGTTCCTGCATGTCTGCGCATGCCAGTACTGATGATGACCTCATAAGCGTGGGTGTCTCCTGGCCTGTTGCTCGGGCTGACAAACATTCCTAGCTGGTGATTAAAACAAGAAGAGCTACTGTTAGCATGCAATCGTAATCCAACTCTCCGTTTTGTTTTCTTCCCTTATTGTTTGTTTGTTTGCTTTATTTTGTTTTTGTTTTTGTTTTCGTTTTTATTGCCTCAGTGAAGAGGCAACTCGCATCAAAACTAAACAAGCAGGCTTGGTTTTAGAACAAGTCTCGCAAAATTTATTGCTAAAAAGACGGTTTTCCTCAGATATTAGTATTTGGAAACAATGCTTTTCTTGTGGAGAAAATGAAAGCAAATGACTGAAGGACCGGAGCACAAAACCTCCGGAAAAAGACGAGATCCATCGATATCCATCTCTACTTATGACGACTACCCCGGGATTCGAACTAAAACCTCATGCTGGGTCATGGTAGGCGACCATCACCTTCTCTCGTAATCCCTATTTTCCAACTGTGTCGCAGCTATCATTTCCTCGTACCTTCTGAATATCTTTTTTGTCCTCCCGTCGAGCCCAAACGACGATCAACAAGTACAACCCGCATGTGGTGCAGAGAACAGCCAGCACCGGTGCGAAGTTTGCTGGATCTTTTATCATAGCTGCTATGACATCAGAGTGTAGCTTATTTGGAGGCACAAACACGCGGCTTGCGAACCAGGTTAAGTGGTTACACTGGCAATGAATGCGATCCATTGTGGTCAGTGGTCCAACCTATCACATATCAAGTGAGAAGGTGAGATTGGCATGCAAGCTGATCCCACCTCAAGCCCAGCATTTTCCCAACTGTCTAGTTGATGGGTGTTTGACATTTGTCAAAACACCATAACCGCAACCGAAAGAATCATCACTTCTCATCTAAAATGGTGTTCACTTATTTCTCTGTTATATGAAAATTACCCTGAAAATTCGTGATCAATTTTCAGGAACGCACGTGACACATTTGATTTCCAACTGAAATTTTACGCCAGTTCTTTGTACTTGGCAGTTCGAGCCCGAGTCGAAGATGGGAGGGGACTACCCCCACCACTGCACCATCAAAGAATGATTCTGATCCACAGTTTGAAAATGCTAGCTCCCCAGGACAACCACTTCTACTCTCTGCTTCTACTCCGGTGTCAAAAAAATACTACTTCGGCCTCCTTTTTTCCCTATTCAAAGACAACTGTTTTTCGTTGCCGTTAAATAAGTAAATTTCTTTTGTATAAAAAATAAAGTCGCGTATCTTCATGTTTACCTCACAGCCGTCCGTTCTCCATGCTTGTATGCTCTCATTCCAATAGTAACACCTAACAGCCTTCACTAACACGCGGAACTCTATTTCACTTGGCACCGTTGAGGTGTTGGTTGCATTTCTTTTCCCCAGTAATTTTACACCGATGTAAAACGATTCCGAATTATTCAAATATCTCCTCGATAGAAGCTTCTCTAACGTGGTATTACATGAAGACAGACTCCATGACAAATCGAATTTCTTGTTAGATGGTCTTGAATTTGTCTTCCCGACTACAGTCAGCGTTTCTCCAGGTTTAAGGTTCCCAGAGCAGTTTATTGTAAAATACAGCCCATTCTGGTCTCCATTTTCGACGTAATAGACCGTCATATTGTCGGTAGAAGAAATGACACCTGTCATGTTATTTAGATCTTCGCTTCCTGATTTGTTGACTGACAGGAATACCGAGATGGGCTTCGCAAGGTCTTTGATCTCTATTTCGTTGCCAGAAGTCTCCAGTACCTCCAGCGTTGAGACTGGTGTGTTTATCAGCATGGCATTGTTTGAAATGAACGGAGTCTGGGACATAGTTATCACCTGCAAGGAAGGTGAAAGTCCTCACAAAAGCTAAGTGTATAGACATAATAAACTTGACTTGACTTGACTTGAAAGCCCTGGCAAAACTATCGAACAAAGTTGGATCCCACATCCAATATTGTTGGGTATGAATGCTGAGATAGTGGCAAAACACTATCCAACCTTGCTAGACGAAACAAGGTACTGGTACAAGTTGGCGCTAAATTTGAAAACATGGCGCTAACATGGAAACCAAAAGTGCCTATGTAGCGTTTATGTTTATGGCACTAGAGCTGTTCGAGGGCGTAAAGGGCGGTGTCAAGCGAGGAAAAACCATGGAATGGTTTAATGCGAGAACAAACTGAAAAGGGTATGTTCCATACCTCTTTACAGTTATCATTGCAAGATACACCCGCGATTAAGGAGATGATGGGAATGAGTCCGGATCACTTGGCACAAATTTTAAACGCTATATATTGAACCGGACATCTGCAAACAGAGCACCAGAATAGCCAATTATTAATTGGCTAGCAGGACGAATGTGACTCTCTTCAGGATATAACTTTCTTGGTAGAGCGGCAAAACACCGTGCATATTTTTTTCGTCGAGCAAAATTGCTGGGGTAAAATCAAATTCTATTCAACCCTTGATCGAACAAAAATTGTTGGACGAACATTAGCCAACATGGGCGGCAAAACGGTCGAACAATGTTGGATCGAGCAAAGTTGGAACGCTGGATCCAACTTTGTTCCATAGTTTGGCCAGGGCTACATTTATGACTTTGCACTGATCCCAGTTCACATTATTAAATCAAGCGTACAGATATAGCGAACTTGCAGTACATTATCCCTTACTGTGTAAAAGGATTGTCGATCCAACGAGTACTCCAGATTTAAACTTTGTTCATATATATTATTAAGGCTTTGTAACGTGGGACAGATGTAGATTTAGAACAATATATACAAGGAGTGATATCAATGCTTAGCCTCCTTCGCAGACGTCCTTGGGCTCGTCACGCGTTCCTTGCCCAAGAACGTCTGCTGAACTGAACTGCCACTTCCGTTCATCGGCGGTTAGCCTTTGTTTTGAAGAAACCAATAACGAGCTGCGTAAGAATGGAAATCGACACGCGATTCACGTGCATCGTCTGTGAAAGTAATCCCGGGGTCGAAGTCCTACTTTCCATAAATTGTAAAACGAACTGTAATTGGCTAACCGCCGCGAACGGAAGTGGTAGTTCTATTCAGCAGACGTTCGTGGGCAAGGAACGCGTGACGAGCCCAAAGACGTCTGCGAAGGAGGCTAATCAATGCTTGGCCAATTTTGCACACCTTTTGAATGTGTGCGGAACGCTGACTAGACAAATAAGATATCCAGTCAATCACGCTGGCATACTGGCGAATTAAAACATAAATATGGGAGCCAGTAACAAATGCCAAATCGATGATCATTCGCACATTAATTCTTTATTCCAAAGTTCAAATATATGATTTTCATATATTCATTCTCACAAATGGCAAATAACAAGCAATACAATTTATACCCACCTTAGTGTTCACTTCATCAAACTGTCCAAGCCTATCATTTTTCACTTCTGATGGTATGTGGAAAGTCACTTCCCCACCATCTAATGCCGCGTCATCTATGTCCTTGGGGGACTGGCGCGTTACTGTGAGAGTCATCAGGATTGTCGTCACGTGACTTGGAGAGTTGCCTTTTCGTTGAAAGTCAAGGAGTTTCTGTGCGGCTTGGTCAACGCCTTCCAGGGATTTTTTTGCTGCTCTTTCACACTAAAGAAGTAGGAAATTCATGTCGAAGGTTACTTCAAATATTTCCTTTCTAAGGAAGCTGCTTTGAAAACGGACAGCATATCTCTTATAGGGTAAACTAGTTTAGTCACCAAAATTTTGGTTTATCAACGGAGTTGATAATGTAAATTGACCACCGTACAGGGATTCGATTAGCTGACGTTTCGAGCGTTAGCCCTTCGTCGGAGCGAATCGAGGAATTGTGGGTTGTGTATGGTTTATATACAGAAAATGGAGTTACGCTATTGGTGGTAACATGGTAACGTGAAAAACAGGAATAAATTAATTGAATGAAAAGCGCTCGTTGATACCGTAGGGATTAAGAGTGCCAATTTGAAAGATCAGATTTTGCTCGAGATTTTTACGGCTTTCCGTGGTACCTTGATGTAGGGAAAGGCCGGAGATCGACATGTGTTGTTTGGAATGGTTAGGGAGATTAAAATGCCGCGCGACAGGTTTGGATGCGTCTTTGTCATCTTTCTCAACATCACGAATATGTTCTCGGAATCGGTCACCTAGTCGTCGTCGATGCAAAACTTGTCCTTTCATTCAAAACACTGACAAAATATCGGGCCCTAAGCGATCTGTTAAGATCACTGATCGTTTCACGTGTACCTCCGCAAATGTTATCTATTGCATAACCTGCACATTATGCAAAAAGTTATACATCGGCGAAACAGGTAGACGACTAGGTGACCGATTCCGAGAACATCTTCGTGATGTTGAGAAAGATGACAAAGACGCATCCAAATTTGTCGCTCGGCATTTTAATCTCCCTAACCATTCCAAACAACACATGTCGATCTCCGGCCTTTCCCTACATCAAGGTACCACGGAAAGCCGTAAAAATCTCGAGCAAAATCTGATCTTTCAAATTGGCACTCTTAATCCCCACGGTATAAACGAGCGCTTTTCATTCAATTAATTTATTCCTGTTTTTCACGTTACCATGTTACCACCAATAGCGTAACTCCATTTTCTGTATATAAACCATACACAACCCACAATTCCTCGATTCGCTCCGACGAAGGGCTAACGCTCGAAATGTCAGCTAATCGAATCCCTGTACGGTGGTCAATTTACATTATCAACTCCGTTGATAAACCAAATTTTCGTGTTTCACTCCCCCACCGACGCAGCACCACAGTTTCTTTAGAAGCTAATCCCCTTTATTCATTTGTAGTTTAGTCACCATTTTGCTGTGAAACAGATTTTATAACGTCTTGCTTCTGTTTCATGTGAAGATGAAAAGAGATCGAAACATTTATATGCTTTTGTTGTCCCCCAGAAAACCACACTTGATGTAAGACCACAACATAAAACAAAAACTAATTTCCGAGCTTTACAAATACGACTCGAAGAGGGCCAGTTCCGAGCAGATTTAACTGACACTTTTTGCTTGGTAAACCCTGATCAGATCCCGCGGAAAATGAGGAACAAAAACTCTCCTGAGGCGCCCAAGTAACAGCAAACAATATTGCAATTAAAATGTGACATGATTACATCTTATAAACGTTTTCAGAGCATAGCCAATGACTGCGAAAAAAGAAACTTCTAGAAAAAGAGTACGACAGTGTGGACGAATTTTGCTGTCACCTTCGTTTGATGGTCTTTGTTTCTGGCCTCGTTGCTATCGTCGATCCAGTCCGTGTTTTCACTGGAACCTTGTTTCAGTTTAATTTCATTGCTAGTGGCTACAGAGGCTTCCAACACATTGGTTAGGCCAGCAAGAATGTCTTTGGTTGTCTTGTCTGCTCGAACACTCTTGAATTTGGTAACCAAAGCTTTGGCCATGTTTGTCAATCCATCGGCACCGTCCACCTGCAAGTTCGATAGACAATAGCTTAACGCGTCCCTGCAGCCTTTGTCAGATGTTAAAATATTTTGGCGTGATGAATTGACTTTGTACCGTACATCAATATATCCTTCCGTTTCCCCATCCCAAATCCAGATCCTAGTCACCTCATTGCATCCACTTCATCCTAACAAGGGCCTGAACTGAACCGTACTCCCGCCCTCTCCACACTCCGCGCTCGTGTTGAATCAACGAACGTGTAACAAAACAATCACCATTGACATGGAAGACTAATGATTGGATCATTTTCCGCTTCAGTCATTGAACCTGGTGCCCATTTATGCAAACTTAACCTTTCTTACGTACTGCATCATCATCATTAGTCCTCATCCACGCCACGTGACACACAGTGCCTCCTGAACGGTGTTTCCATGACCAACAGGGTCTGTGAGGGACAGGTGGCCAGCCCATTGCCCAGCCTGCACCCAACCCTTAGATGCGTGTGAGGAAAGACCACAGCACCAGGAACTACGTCCCCTACTCTTTTTTGATCAGTGTGTGGGTTTTTTTACGTCCCCTTCCTGTTTTAAGTGTGGACTGAGGTGAAGGAGACAAGACCAACGGCTTAACGTCACTGCCTAATGGCGAGATCATCTGAGCTGAAGCAGAGTTGTCACAGAGCCAGCTAGCCTCCTTCGCAGCCGTTGTTTGTGTCGGTCCTACTCTCTCTCCCCACCAACTTCTGCTGAACCGAACCTGACATTCCATTCCCATTGTGTCTGAGAATCCAGTCTGGAGGGAAAATAGAACCAACACAAACAACCGCTTCGAAGGAGGCACGGGAACTTAGCCACCAAAATTAAAACCACGATGTGATTGGTCAATTCCTGGGAATGGAATGTTCGGCTCGGTTCAGTAGACGTCGGTGGGGAGGGAGAATAGGACCGACACAAACAACGGCTGCGAAGGAGGCTAAGAGCCAGCGTGATCTAACCAGTTATTTTAAGGCCCTGGTTATTGGTCCGGTTGGGGTTTGAACCCGTTAAGGCGATTAAAACCGTAAATGGCGTTGACTTATCCGTGTTTGACGTTACCCTTTATCAGGCACAGGCTTCGTCAAAAGTGCCTTTAGTTCATGTTATTAGTGCAGATTTCAGAGTCCGCTCAAGCCACCAAATCTATAGCGACATAAATGGCACGGCCTCCCACGGCCAGTTATGCTTATATATACTCGAATGAAGATTAGAATGCAAGCACACATAATATATCATTCACTAACCAGAGCATCAGGTGAGAGTTCACCAGTTACTCTTATTGCCTGTAAAAGTCCTCCCAACGCTTGGCTGATACCCTGGGGACTGCTGCAGCACATCCGAGAAAGACCCTGGATTACCGTACCACGGACCTGAGGAAATGCAGTAGAATCCTTAGTGTAAATTCTCACGACACTCGGTGCAGACCGGACGTACTGCTCGCGTCCGATGTTTAGCCGTGACGCATTCCATGGAAATTTTGGAACCGATAAAAACGGTTCTAGTTCCATAGAATTGAATGGGAAAGTATTTTTTTAATTTATGTGAGATTCATCCTTCCTTAGAGGCATAATAAGCAAAGAAACACAAATCCGTTTCATAGCTTTTATTTCAGACAAAAAAATTCAACCAACCATGTTGCTCATCATAATAACAGTGCCACAGGAAACGACATTAAAATGACTGAACATTTGAGTATTTGTTTGTTGAGTTGTCGATTCCTCTTTTATGCACGGAGTCAAACGTTTAGACCACATATTCCTTGCTAATATTTCACTTATCACAGATCTCCGTTTTTTAGAACATGAAAATGTGAATGATTTGCACCAACCTCTAAACGGTTCTCAGTATCCGGCGAATATGGCCTTGTGACTTCGGACGAGTCTTGATTCAACACAGTGATGACTGTGGCCATTAGTTGAGTTGCTTTCCGAAATCGCCCGGCTACAAGAAGTCTCTCCAACATAGAGTGAGGGCCGCTGACTATTCCTTTCAGAATGGAGCTTACAGATCCAGCGTTGGGACTAAAACTTGTCACCTACACAGCATGAAGAGTTTAAAAAAGAGACACATTTTTCCTCTCTTCGATTTGATTCTTTGTCGATAGTTAATTGGTTTGTTGGGGTTAATCTGATCAATTTAAAACACCCTTTGATTGGTTATTTGGGGTGAATAATAAACCAATCCCCTCATTTGTGACAAACGACTTTCCACCAAGAACTGAAGCAATGTGAAGACGATTACAGTACCGATCCCACTTCCGAAAATATCGAGAAACTAGAAATGCTAAAAGGTGAATACAATTCTATCTACGAATACCTTTCTCAAGGCGCTATCATTCGCTCCAGAGCTACGTGGTATGAAAAAGGCGAGAAGAGTAATAATTTTTTTTCTCAGTCTCGAATCTCATAAAAAGAACAAGAGTTCGGTTAGAAAAATATTCAGTAAAGATGGTTATTTAATCTCTGATCCAAAATGAGTGATGAAAGAGATAGAACGCTTTTACGCCGATCTGTATAAGGAGGAGGAGCTAATCCTATCAGCGAATGTTTATGACTCCTTTTTAAAGAATCAGGACATACGCAAACTTTCATATGATGATGCCTCAATATGTGAGGGAAGAAAGACAAACGCGGAATGCTTTCGTGCTCTTAATCTTTTTGATTGTAATAAATGGCCAGGAAACGATGGACTCACAGTTGAGTTCTACAGAGCTTTTTGGGATGTGGTCGGAGACCTTGTTGTCTGCTGCCTTAACAGTGCGTTCGAATATGGGCAGCTGTCTAATTCTAAAAAGCAAGCAATTATAACTTTACTAGAAAAGAAAGATAAAGGCAAAAGAAATATTTGTAATTGGAGGCCAATATCATTAATTACTGTGGATGTCAAAATTGGTTCCAAGGCAATTGCGAAAAGACTAGAGACTGTATTACCCCAAATTATACATCATAATCAAAGCGCGTATGTCACGGGAAGGACTGTATTTGAAACAGTGAGAGCAATTGAGGATATTTTGGAGTATACTGAGACCCACAAGATGAACGGAAAAATTATCGCTATTGACCTCAAAAGGCTTTTGATTCAGTAAGCAGGAACTTTATTTTTGAGGCCATCTCTGTTTTTAATTTTGGCCCGTCCTTTAAACAGTGGGTATATACATTTTATAATAATATTTCGAGCTGTGTTTTAAATAATGGTTTTTCTACCGGACCCTTTCAAGTACAGAGAGGTGTGCGACAAGGGGACCCCTCTCTGCATATTTGTTCATTATTTGTATAGAAATATTAGCAATCAATCTCCGTAGTGACAAAAGCATTCGAGGAATCGATGTTAATAATGAGGAAATCAAAATGGGACTCTTTGCTGATGACTTGACAGCTTTTCTGCGGGACGATCGCTCTCTAGTTAATTTTTTAAAGCTTGTAAAAGAATTCGGTCAGCTTTCAGGTCTCAAGATTAATTTTGAGAAATCGGAAATAATGCTTTTGGGCAATCAAGATCCTGCAGCAAGTGATGACTATGAATTGCATAATATCAAAGTTAAGAAAGCCTTGAAAATCTTAGTGCTATACTTCTCATATGATTACCGTCTTAAACAGAAGCTAAACTTTGATGAAATAATTGACTCCATCAAAAAAAAGTTAAAAATATGGAAGTGGAGAGACCTAACCGTTATAGGCAGAATTCAGATTGTTAAGACATTTATAGTTCCAATATTTATGTATCGTGCTGGTATGATAAGCCTTAACAAAGAGATTATATCTGAGGCAAATAAATTAATTTTCGATTTTATTTGGAAGGGTAAAGATAAAGTTAAACGTCTAACGCTTATCAATGATATTGAGGATGGTGGGCTTAAAGCTCCACAATTGGAATCTATGATTAAGACTCAGAGAATAATATGCTGCAAGAAATTCGCGAGTAATGAGCCTAGCAGCTGGAAGACTATTCTATCGTATTATTTGAAATCGGTTGGAGGTAAATTCATCTTAAGCTGCAATTTTGATGTAAAGAAACTGCCACTTAAGCTTCCGAGGTTCTACGAGGAATGTCTTAGCTGCTTTGCGCAATGTTCAGTTGCGAGTAAGATGACTAGTTATGATATTTCGCAGGAAACACTATCCGAAATTATTATTTGGAATAACAAGCATACTTTGTGTTGATGGTAAGTCTGTTTATAATAGTAGACTTGTAGATAAAGGGATAATTTCATTAGGTGATTTAGGTCTCGGAAAAAATGGATTGGCACCCTGGCGTGATTTTAGGAAATTAGATATATCACCTCTGGACGCTTTCCAATTAACTGCATTGGGCGATGCTTTGCCAACAGAGTATCGCCAGTCTTAACAGATAAATCAGTATGTCAATCCAGAGCCTTTTGACTCAGAGAACCATACTCAACTTTGTTTGAATGGTCAAAATGTAGCGCTGAGTAAAGTTGTTTCTAAAGCCGTGTACAAAGAACTTAGCTCTAGTGTTACTAAACAACCGACAGCTCAATCGAAATGCGAAGCAGAATATGCTAATGTTGTTTTAGATTGGAAGAAGATCTATAGCCTTCCTTTCACTGTTGCAATGGATTCAAAGACTCAACAATTTCAGTTCAAAATATTAAATAGATATTTAGTAACGAATGTCTATCTGAAAAAGGTTGGTATTAAACTATCATCTGACTGCTCTTTTTGTGTAGATGCGGACGAATCTCTAGAGCACTTGTTTACTTCCTGCCCCTATGTTCTCTTGTTCTGGAAGGATCTCTCGGACTGGCTTAACGATCTTGATGTTAAAGTAGTTTTACTTACTAAGGCGGATATAATTTTCGGTAGTTCGGATCGCAAAGATGATGTCTTGTTTTTTAATCACGTCCTGCTTATTGCTAAGCAATACGTATATTGAATAATGAAGAAGCGTTCTATATTATTGTAGAAACAACGCTCTCGTACCATCTCTCCGAGCATGTACCTCTAGAATTAAAGCTATTTATGAGTTGGAGACTGCCATTTCAAAAAGTGGAAAGTGTTTGGCCATTCATCTTCAAAAGTGGGGCAAGTATTGTAGACAAGGGCAATAACGTATTGCAGAAGTGTTCATAACCCTCGCGGCCTCGTCAAAACGTGTTAACTTAATATTCTCAGTTTGTTGTTGTCAGCTTATGTAGCTCTAATGTAGTTTTTGCGTGTGTGTGTTGTAGCTTAGTGTTGTCCTAGTGTAGTCATTTGTTTTGTCATTGCCAAATGTAAACAATAAAAAAACAAATAAAATACAACAAAAAAAAGACAAGACATGACGGTTTTCTTCGGTTCCTTGGGCTATTTGAATTATTTATTAAAAATTGTCATAAGCTACTCCGTTTATCAAAATGTGTGCTTTTTTCTCTCCTAAAAGCGCCAGACACGTCTATTTTCCGATGGACTACGATATCAAACGGATTTGGGTCGCTACTTTGCCAAACATCTTCATCAACACGCTGGGATGAAGCGGCTCGTCGACTTGATGAGTTGCTTTAAAGAGCCTAACCCTTAAGTTGTTGATTAGCGCCCTAAACGACTTGTTTTTGCTTCGAATTCTTGTTCTTAAATTGTGTTCTACATATCTGTCCTAGCTGAGCAATATCTGGATGTGGTTACTCTTGTTTTTCACGCCGCTAAGTTGCCAGATGCAACTTTTACAGCCTTTAAAGTTAACCTAATTTCTGCCACTTCAGTCGTCTCTACGTTCTCAAGTTCAATTAGGCGGCTGCTGAAGACGCATACAACTCTTTGTCTTGTGTAGCGGTTACTTCAAAAATAAAAATAAAAACTCTGGATATGAGGTTGTCATTTAGTGTCAGGGCAGTTCCAAGCTCGTTAGTAAGCCAAGTCACCGTTCGAACGGATAAAACAACAGCAATTTGCTTACCTTAACTGCAAGAGGAAATTCTGTGTATGATCCTAAAACATCTGTTATTTTCACGAACAGCTCCAAGCTAAAGTTGTTCTCCTCCAGTCCTGGTGGAAGAAACAACTCACTGGAATAAGGCATCCAGCCGTAATACAGCAACATGGGTCCAAATGTGGGATCCTTAAGGAAAAACTCGTACCACAGAGGACTATCCTTGTCTGACCACCCTTTGCAGCTAATTTGGAATTCGGTGTCTATGACGACTCCTTCCGAAGGTGACACGACGCACGATCCACCGCTCGGGGACATGTCGGTGATTACTGAGTACCAGGTAGAAAAATTACTTTCCGTATTGATGAAAAAGATCCTGTATGTTTGGTTAGGGATTAAGTTGCTGGGATCCAACATGAACTGGTTCGAATATGAAACATCGATTAATTGCGAGCCTACAGACCGTCTTGAGATTCCATGAGATGACGGAGGCCCGTACAGCTCCCACTGGCACGTTGCTAAGCTACCGTTGTTGTTATGGCAACCTTCACCTGTAAGAACAAGGTCTTTGGAAGTTGTTAACTTGTGAGCGCAATTTTCCTGGCATCTGTAAGACCAAAAGAGAAACCAAGAGGAAATGCTTTGGATGCATTCAGTCACAAAACAAGACCCATGATTTGCGTACATAAATAAGTATATGTAATAGGAATACATGCTGTCCAATTTGGAAAAAAACGGATGAAAAAATTCCAAGGACAGCAAAATTGGACGAGGCCGCAGGCAGAGTCTAATGTCGCTGTCAGAAGAATTTTTTGAATCCAGTTATTTCCAAATTGGACAAGGATGCGGTTCTCTTACTTATTAATTATACAGCTACTGGGTCCAGGCAAGGTATGCTCAAGGACAAGCGCTGTCCAATTAATAAGTGCCCAATTAATCGTTAATTGGACAGTTAAATATAATAGTTAGGTCAATACTATAGAGTTTACTGATCTCAGTTGTATAATTAAAAAGGAATTCTTAGAAAGAAAATCCATAGAAAGTAAGAATAAGAACGAAGACAACAATCATGATCAAAAGTGCTGAGCAATACAAATTCCTTTTGATTTAAAATAGGTCGTATTTTACAATAATGATCTAAAAACGATAGGTATACGCGGATCAAAGGAGTTTTGAATATCATAATGGATTTTTTTGCAAGTATAACTGATCTGCATGCGTACTCTTGACACAACTCTCTGAAAGAGTTACCCTATCTAACTTAATGTCTTATTATTATTATTATTATTATTATTATTATTATTATTATTATCATTATTATTATTATTATTAATCGCTAAGATGGTCAGCTTATTGAAGTTGTCGTGAACTTTAATAAAGTCATATCGGTTGAATTGTCGCACTGTCTACCACTGTTTCTACGAAATAAGGAACGAAGCCGAAGTAAGATACGAAACGATTACTAACCTTACACAAAGAGGAGGAAAGTTTTTAGCCACCACCGTGATGGTCTGACTCGCCTCGGCCCGTCTTGAATCTTTACCTACTGAAAGGACGAACTGATAGGTGACGTTACGTTCAAGGAAGTTTGGTGGAAACTTTAACACTGGCTGCGTGTTATTCACCTTTCCTCTAAAGCAAGATATGTTATGAAACTGATTACAAAACCATTCAAAGGACAGAGAAGGGCTCGGCGAAGTGACATCAATGTCATTTGGATCACGTGACGAAGACCCGTCAAGAACAACTTCTTGATTCCAAGGCATTACTCTCTCGCTCCCGCAGTCTATAATAGCCAGAAGCTTTGGCATACGCACGCGCAGAAATCCGGTTGCAGCTTTTGATATCCCAAAAGGGATTACCGTCACCAAGAGAGTAAATTTGTACAGACCTTCTTTTAGGGATTGTGCAGCAAGAAGCAAAACTTCGGACGAAAGAATTTCTATTTGGAACGGAACAGTCTCAGTTTCGAAGTCTTTTTCAACTTTCCACTCATATTTGAATCTTTCCACACCCTGGCAGGTTACTGCCAGCGAGGAATAAAGTGAGTATTCGTATTCTTGCTGAATTTCCGGACACTGGCTAATGTTCACCCCAGTTCCGAGCATGCGCAGTTCGTTTATTGTGCAAGGGGTTTCCATGACGACAACAGACCGCTGCAAAGAGGTAAGTGGACCGACGACACTGTTTGCTGATATGGACAAGTTATATTCACCAGGTTCCTTGTACTGATGTGTCACTGCTGCTGAGTTAGGTAACCTCACCAAAAATCCTTTAGTGGTATCTGAGAAAAATGTAAGAGGAATTCATCGATTTAAACTTTCGGGGAGGTATCGTAAAGAGTTTAAGTTTCTTACTTGTGCAGAAAGTTTGCAAAGGTTTTCGCATTTCATTCTTCAATAATAAGTACCAGAAGGATTCGGAGGGTTGAGAACAAAGTAATCAAACATGTAGTTAGCGCTAGCAAGTACGGCTCACAACAGTTCTCTTCAGGCTCAATGAGATATCTAAGGACGCCTTGTTGCACTGGGGTAATAGCGTTGTGGAAACACGTTTCGGGGTTTTATTTTAGATAATTTTCAATTCACTTCATCTTTCCTTCTTTACTTCAGATTGTCTATCTCATTGCTTTGACACGAACGCGGTGAGAAGGGAAAGAATGAAGTGCCCACTATTTAAATCAAAAGCGAGTTAACTAGTCTAATTTAGTTTGATCTTCATGCTTCTTCTTTTTTCCACTTCCACAAAGCGCTTTTCCTTTGAAGGCAGACGTAAAAATCATGAGGATATAGTGAAACCAGGATATGTCTGTGAACTGATCTCTTTTAATCACTCTGCCTTTTGCCTATTACCTGTTTTGAATCTCGAAACCCCTGTAATCTGCATGGAGCACTAAATAGGATTTCAGCCACTAAAAAAGGCATTTGAACTCATTTCTTAGTTATTGTTTGGCCGCAATTATTCACTTACCAGAAAGATCGCCGAAGTCTACTAAATATGTAATGTTATTTCCTTGAAGAATGTGAAATTCTACGGTTAAAACGTTTGACGAGCCCAGCGCCACGTCTCGGATTTGTAAGCCTCCGATAGGATACTGAACAGTTACGAGACCCGACAATACCACGTGACTAATTGCAGAAGAAATGTTCACAGAAATCGCGTATTGACCGGGTTCTGTGAATGTGTGCGTTGACGAGGGACCTGTTTCCTCCAACGGTGATTGATCATACCAGTTCCATAAGTAGCGAAATAGGTGTGGTTTTTCAACATGACCAACGGTGAACACGATGGCGTGACCAACAAGTTCGCTTGCCGCGTGATGGAGTTCGGCATCTTTCAAGGAAGGAATTGTTGAAGTGGGGCCTGGATACTTGGAGTAGCTGGTAGGTCTGGTAAGGCTGGTTTGACTGGTGTGGTTTATGTCAATAGTATAACTGGCTTGATTGGAATAAGTAGTACGTATCTTAAAGATTGTTGGTTGGATGAAGTTTGCATTTGAGGCTGTTGACGGCAATGAAGTGGCAACGGTGGTGGAGTAATAAATAAATTGAATACTGGACGATGCACTAAGCGGTAAACCTATGGAAGAGTTGGAGTAAACAATAACTTGAATGATTTTTAGGCTCCAAGACACATCGTTGCTGACATTTACGGAAACGTTTGCCTCACCGATGTTAGCAAAGCGATGATCGATGTTACCTCCCTGGTACACAAAGATAAGGGAGTGTCCTTCACTCACAGTCCAATTGAAGATGGCAGAATCGTCGCGAATACCATCAACTTGAAACCTACAGTTCTCACCGACCTCAATCCGCGACGGGCATTTGGTTGTGATACTGATTTCCGTAATGGGGTATATTGTACTTATCGTGCGAAACGTGTTTAAGTCAGGATATTTGTCAGCTGCGCAGTAAAGTTTATGCTGTCCGCTTGTCAAGAATCTCTTGTATAATGTCACTGAGCCTGTACTGGTGTTAGTGATGGTATCAGAGCGCACCGTTAAAACGGGAGACGCTGTTATGTTAGTTCCTTTCCTTCCAGTTAACCCTTGCTGTGCAAAAAAGTTGGCAGGCGATTCACTGGACCAATTAATTTGACAAATTAGTCTTACGAGGGCACCTACTGCGACTGTTAAGGGAGCAGTAATAGACAATGGATTAGCAACAACTTGGACTGAAAAAATGACACTTCTAACTTCTGGAAGTTTGTTATAGCAATACAAAGTGAAGTTCCTTACACCGACTGGTGTGAGTTCGTGAACAATACTCTCATTGATCGTCCTATTGATGTAATTTGTAGGCGAAAAATACCACGTGCACTCCACGTCCGTTCCATGCGTTATGCTAGAGGTGTAGCGCGTGAGTGAATTGTCATAAGCAAATGAGCTGTAGCACATCTCAACTTTAAGTCCCTGGATGATCTCCCGCACGTGTACATGAAATGTCGTGCGTCCCTTGGAAACACGGTTGGTCGCATTCAACGTGATTATAAAATAATCTGCGTGAGGAAATGAAAGCTCTATCTGGCAAGATGCACCTTCTGTAGTTCTGTTTTGTTCTAAGTAAGGAGACTTCTGCTCTGTTAAACTGGTCTTAGGGGTGTCCCAAGCACAGGTCACATTTGTACCCTCCAGAACGGTTTCGTTTATTGTCTTTGATCTATTTACAGCAATGAATAGTGTATCCTTGACTTTCATCCTACCGATAGGATTTTGCACGGCAACGATGGATTGAAACACAAGTGCAACGCTTTTATTTTGTTCAAGAATCGGGTTAGAGAATTTCGCTACTAGGGGGTAAATTCCAACCGTTTGCAAACATGTAAAACGAAGCTTAGAGTATGCTTTGATTGAGCCATGTATCGTTACCCGAAAAGAGAAGTTTAAAGCAACCATGCTTTCAAGGTGCAAGCTCAATTCCGGCAAAGGAAGCGCCCCTGAATAATAAAGCCCCGGAGTCTGTCCAGCGGTTATTCTCTGGAGCACAGCACCAAAAGTGTTCCTTTGAAACCCAACAATGTCCCCTATAATTGCCAAAAATCGTTCTTCTTGTGGTATTACGATCAAGTTGTATCCCACGGTTAAGTTTACTTCCACTCCATAAACTTTGGAATAATTTGCTAGCATATTAGCGCACGAACTTATAGGCAGCACCCGCTGGTGATATCTAACAAGGACGCATGCCTCGTCGCAACTGCCGTTGGCTGGAACCCGTTCTCTACACGAAGGTTGGGAACGCCATTTGTGTTTGCAGCGTGTTTTGTTCCACCTCGCCCTGTAAACCTGTTTGAAAAAGGAAATACAAGCAAACAATATTGGATAGATTATCTACGAAACCATTCACTGTACTTAATATTCAGCAAGCGGTGAACACATTACACAAAAACACTCAACAATACAACTTTTATTTGTACTCATACTGATTACATGTTACAGTCTTAACCTACCGTAAAAAGAGGAAGAGTAATGGCTGCCCGAAATAACCACAAGGGGCTAGAAAGTCAGAGCAGCCAAATAATATAGCACTAGGGTCAGCTATACAACACACACACAAAAACTGACTAAAAGAGTAAGCTCACTAACAGCTTTAATAACAGAACGCCGGGTGATATTATTCTCAGGCTATCATTATATTGGTAGCTTAGGTGTAGTTTGATATTCTATCAGTGAATCGTTCACTCCAACAGTTTGGCCTTGAATCAAGGCGGATTTTGTTTCTAATTCATATACGTTCGATTCTATCAATAAAATAGAAGAGTGTTAAAGTGGTGATACAACATGAATATCTCAAATTTCTTGAAATCTTGCATAGAATCCTGATGAAAATGTACAATCATGTAGATTACGACCATTTTCCAAAAAACTGACTCCACCTTTCGCGCTATGGCGTCTTCAAGTTTAACTGAGACTGCTATCTTGGGAAACTAGGGACTTATGAGATTGATGGCGTTTAACGGCTTCCACAAGGTATGAGCTTTAAATGTTCGCAACTATTTGCTGTGTAGCTGGCATTTGAAATCTACAGAATTCTTACAATGAGGCTGTACTTTCAGTGACACAAAGTTTCAACAAATTTTTAATCTGGCGTTCAAAGGAGACGTCCGTGCCCAAACCTTTAAAGCCTGGTTTTCACTAGCGACGCAAGCACAAGCGCAAGTATAAGTAGCTTATGCCAAGTGAAAACGACACTACGCATCGAACGCAAGCATAAGCGCAAGCACAAGGAAAAGGAAAAATTTTGATCCTTGCCTTGCGCTTGTGCTTGTGCTTGTGCTTGCGCTTATGCTTATCAGTGCTTGGGTCAAGCCCGTTTTCACGGTGAAATAAGCACTCTTGTGCTTGCGTCGCTAGTGAAAACCAGTCTTAATACAACAGCCTAATGACGTCACAAACATGTATAGTTTGCTTTCTTTGGTGGAGACCGTGTGTAAACACGACCCACTCACTTGCAACTGAATGCGGCCAGGATACTCAGCATATAGTTCCCAGGCCTCCACGTAGGTAAGCGTCGAGAACTCAAGAGTTTGAAGTACATATGTGCCAGGCCCAACATCTCCTGCATTGGACTGATTGACCGCTGGAAGTCCCTGCTGACCCAGTGCTACACGTGGTGTATCTAAGGACACAAAAATAGACAGCATCCTGGCAGATTATTTCAACACAAATTCAATTTTCCACACTTCACTTGGTCATTTCTTCTGATATCTTACATTTGCATAGGTTTCACAAGAAATAACACACAAACTGCGGTGATAAAGGAGGTTGGAGGCAGGATGGCCGAGCGGTTAGGGCGCTGGATTTCAATGCGGTTGCTCCGGGTTCAAATCCCGCTCCGGTCGCTAGCTGGTGTTGTTCTGGGCAGTCTCTGGTTCAACCCCTCGGCCATCCTTGTAAATAGCCAACTGGTTTGCCTCCGGCCAGTTGTGATTCTTATCATGTTATGTTTATTTGAATTATTTGTTTCTGCTCACATAGCTTGTAAAGCGCATTTGATCATATCTACATGTTAATTTGTGTTATAGAAATATTAATTATTATTATTATTACAATCCACCCTTTCAGGATCGTGAAATGATATAACCCAGTGAAAATTTATCTGCAGGAGATATATATATAAATTATGGTGGGGCCAAACCACCCCTCAAATGTGCCTTGAAACGCGTGGGTTGTTTATAATTTGAAATAACTTAGTCTCTGTTCAGCATATACCCACCAAACGTGCCAAGTGTACATCGGAGAATATGCGAATCACTTTTACGTCAGTTTTGACATGAATTATCAAATTATGACGTCACAATTGATAACATGATATCATGGTCTAGATTTCAGTTTACTAATATCCAAATGTCGAAGTAACACATCAAAACAAGTTAAATGCCGCAAATCGTTTGTCCATGCCACAAAAATTAGCTGAGATATGATTTTTTTAAAGTTTGAGACGAGTTTGCCCAGAAAAGAGGTGACCGCCCTTGTAAAATGTTTCCAAATTCAGGCCAAATTATAGTTGCTTTTAGGTACAACCATTTTCCGATATGTTGCACATTGGTTTTTCCACATGACAAGAACAAATAAAGTACCAAAAAAGAAAGAAAGATTATTCTGTCACTGATACTGCAACTAAACTGCGTTTTGACGTCATAAAATGTGACGTCATCAATATTTTCATCGCTTATATTGTCGTTCTAAAGCCCAAAACGAAAATTCCAAAATGATACGATTTTTCGAAACTCTAAACATTATATTTCAGCAGAATATTAGCTTCTTTTAAAATTAAAAATGAAAAAAATCATCAAGGGGTTTGATTTTTGAAGAAAAGTATGGTTAGCTTGGTTTCCGGGAATCAGCACCTTTTTTTTTTCTTAAAACTGTCATAACGCAAGCACTTTTGTGGTAGCAAGGAATGGTTTTCGGTATTGAACTCCTCTTGTCAAGTTCTTTCAAACAGCACATCTTTTTGCCTGATATATGAAACTTGATATCAAGTATATTTTTGACGTCATCATCTAATGCATAGTTCATCTTCTAGTAATATTGTAACAGTTTAGTGTCTTTTTTTCTATTTCTTTATAAATGACTGATCCGCCTAGATTAGCTAGTACTATTTGCGGATCAGTCACGTTTGTAAATGTGACAAGATTTTAATTAAAGATCGATCAATAAGATAAAAAATGTGACGTCATCATTTGAGATTTTTTTGTCGGTTATCGTGTAAAAACGATTGGGACAGCTACCCAAGTGTATATGCCAAGTATGCTAGGAAATGTGTAAAAAGATCCAAAATTAGTCTAAATGACACATGTTAGGGCCATTTGGCCCCACCGGTACCGTGTTTCATTCCGCTTATTTCAAAAAGAATTAGGGCACTACTTTGACCTATTGGGATTTCGAAAGAGGTAATCAATACTAATATCGAGCAATCGATATAATATCGAGTATCGAGTAATTAATATCTTGTATCGTCAGGGGCACCCAACGACAAGTTTCGGAAGATTTATGTTCGGTGGAGGGTAATTCGCCTTAGGATTTCGGCGTCGATTAAAGAGTGCACTCGGATTTTCGTAACTAAAACGTGGCCTAAAAGATTCGCAATTGGGAAATCATAGCCCCTGAGGTTTTAAGAAAGGTCGTAATTTCTGTTTTTGGCAGACAAAAACGTCAGCTAGCATTTTCGGAAAGAAAATAGTTCCCTAGAAAGTCGGCGGAAAGTTCAGCGAGCATTTGCTCAAAGATTTTTTCCCTAACATTTTCGGGCAATTAAAATTTCAGCTAGGGAATCCGAACAGATGAATTTCTTCTAGCTTATGAAAACATTACTTTAAACACACTTCAAACACCATATAAAGGTACTTAAAAATGACTTCCTACAGCTTTTGGTTGATTTGCCTCGTTGGGTGCCCCTGTATCGTGTGGTGTATGAAATATTATAGCATCATATGGACAAATAATTTACTTGGGACTGCCAGAGTAACGTTTTGGTCAGTGTTTGCCATTGTCACCCGTAATGTTACGTCGTTTCCAGTCGTTCCATGCCAGGTACACAGGGTTGAACTCCATGGCTTTTTGGCTGGACACGTCATGCCAACTACACGAGGTTGTAATAATACCCGAATTATCCGAGATGATATATACGTGGTTGAGTTGCCCTGCGATGCTACTAGAGTGACGTTGAACTCGCCAGTAGTAACGTATCGATGCATTGCTTGACCTTGTAACGCTGTGTTACTCCTTCCATCACCAAAATCTATCCAATATACGATTGGTGTGGACGCATTTCTTTCCGTCACGCTTGTTTGAGTAACAAGAGAGGCAGGGAATACGCTTGTCACACTTGATTGTGTGATAAGAGTGGCTGGGAATACGTTTGTCACGCTTGATTGCGTAACAAGAGAGGCAGGGAATACGCTTGTCACGCTTGATTGCGTGACAAGAAAGGCAGGGAATACGCTTGTCACGCTTGATTGCGTGACAAGAGAGGCAGGGAATACGTTTGCCATGCTTGACTGCGTAACAAGAGTGGCAGGGAATGCGCTTGTCACACTTGATTGCGTAACAGGAGTGGCAGGGAATACGCTTGTCACGCTTGAGTGCGTTACAAGCTTTGTTGAGGATACGCCGAAGGGTGAAGTTGGTACCTTGGATTGTTCCATCGCCAATATCAGCACCTGGTAAAGTTCGACGGTCTCCGTCACAAAGCAACTGGTGTTGTATATATGGAAAATGCCTGCGAGGTCAGATGAACCCACGCAGGTAGCGTTATCGACCAGCGGAGTGACGCTGTCGTTTGCGCAGTGGCAATCTGTACCATTGGACACTGCAGCCAGCGGAAATGTTTCATTTGCACAGGCTTGAGCGCATTTCAGTGGGGACATTGCACTTTGACTTGGTTGATAAAAACTTGACTCGTTATGTTTTTGTTCAAAACAGCCCAATAGCAAGTCATCTAAAAGTAACAAAAACACCAGTATATCAAGAAACGAATCTAAGAAAGAGTGTTTTGTGCCCAACTTACCTCCTTTTTTCCTCCTCAATATCAACAGTGTGACACCAAATCACGAATGAACAACAGCAACAACAACAACAATACCTTATTCATTCCCTACAATACCTTATTTCACATCGCATTAAAAGATATTTGTATGGGTAGTTAAATAAGAAAATTGGGATTTAGAGTGGTTTGAATGATGGGTGGGGAGCGTAGGGACACTAGCCTGTCCTCTTCCAGTTCCGCTCCCCTAGTGCGTACCCAGAGTACTACCCAGAGTAGTTTTGTAATACACGTCTTCCCTCCAGCTTTCGCTCGCCAGTTGATCACCAAGGTGGGTCAAAACACGATCGAAGAAAATAATCAGAATATTTTAATGCAAAAAAAGAAGGATTTAATTTTCTACCTAAGAATTAGGTCTTACCTAAAGTCAATAAAGACTCGATTGACTACATACCTGGGGATCCCGGCGGGAAGTGGATTGTCTTGGCTGCGGGAAGCGCGGATATCTGCAGAAGAAAGAACTCAGTAGAACAATACAAAACATTTTTAAATCGCAAGCTTAAATTAAAGGAGCGCTTCATAAAACGAGATTTCTGGTAGCTTGGTGATTTCGTTTCTCTCACTAATTTAAAGTTTCATCAATTATTTCAACAAAATCGAATTATATTTTACCCATCAGCTAACATTTCGTGATAACTTGTTCAAAACTGGTGACAATTAAATTAAAGTTAGAAAAGTCCCAACGGAAAAGTATTATTAAGGTGTTTCCCAGGTTTTTAACATATTAAGGGAACTAAATGTTAAAAAAAACGAGAACCGAATCATTGTCTTGCAGAAATGCAGCCAGAATTCTTAAGCCACAGCTAAAATTTCTTTTGATATTTCTCAGGCCGTTCAAAACATACACACAGTTGCTAGGATTACTGAACCAAACTTGGTAATTCATTGCTGTTGAGTGCAATTCAAGTTTCAGATCAGAATCGAATAAGTATTCCGTCCGATATATATATATATATATATATATATATATATATATATATATATATATATATATATATATATATATTTTGGCCAATTCGCCTCTCAAAGAAAAGTGTGCTACTTGCTGATTGAGAGCCTTTTGGGCTGAAATGCTTCAATTGTCTTAATTTTGAATGTGGTTAATACTATATGAATATCATACATTAAACTGCGGATGAAAAATTACAGAATTGATACTGACCATCGAGGATGTGGACGCTACTTTAGCAGCAGCGACTAAAAGGAAGCCTCAAAAACTTGTATTCACATCCTTTCTTAGTTCATCAATCACGGGTTAATCATAAAACAACAACAAAGCACCTCCCAGTTGATCTGTCAGTTCAGTTGGTAGAGCATTGCACCGGTATCGCAGAGGTCATGACTTCGACTCCAGTACAGCCTGATTCTTTCAGGCTTTTTTTTTCGCTACTGCTAAAGTAGTGTTCACAACTGCGGCGATCTCTCGCATCTTTATATTCACGTATATCATCACTCACGGGTTTATTAAGAACCAACAAAAGGACAAACTCCCAGTTGGCTTGTTAGCTGAGTTGGTAGAGCACAGCACCGGCATTGCAGAGGTCATGTCTTCGACTTTTTAATTCCACACAAGAATACGTTTTACAGACTTTGTTTTCGCAAGTGCTCAAGGTCCTCAACTAGTGCTCATAAGTACGATGGTCTCTTACATCTTACACATTTCTATTTTCCTTATTTTCTAGGGAACAATACCACCTAACGTACGACTAACAAATAAATGGGGCTTTAGAAATTGAAAAACGAACAGAATGTGTTGCATATATTGAAAAATAAATTACGCTTAAGATATCAAAATCGTGAAGAAATGCATTGTAATGTCAAATGAGAATCTGTCCTTGTGCACATCAGGAAAAAAAACTGACTCAACAATGGTTCGTTTGTATGAAACTCCCATAAACGAAATTCACTTTAAAGCGCAACCTTCAAAATGTTTTGTTCAATATCTTTCCCAATGTTAATTTTAAACGGATAATAAGGCTAATGTGACGGTGCAGAATTGGAAAAATGTAATTGAAATCAGATTACCTTCTCTATCCAGAGTGTTTAAATCACTCGTTCAAAGACATCAAAACAAGCTTGAGAGTTTGCTCAGTATGGCGAAAAATGAGCTAGAACTTCCTTGTTATAAGCCCACGGAAGTGACTTTCGATCTAGTCAGGTTGCAAAGTCGCCACTAGCGTTAGAAGCAATCATTTTGATCCAGATGGTCGGCAGAAAACACATGACTAACAGAACAGAGAAAACATTATCAATGGTAAACTGAAATCGTTTTAAGTAAATCCCACGACGAAATCTTGTTTGAAAGCCTCCATTGAATTTGTATCTTAAAAATTGAAGTTAAGCTCGGTTCCCTTATGAAGGTAACTTTGTCACTTCACTTGCAACGCTCTCAGGGGTTTGAACACACCACAACCATATTTCGATGTGGAAGTGACAAGTTAAGAGAATTTGAAAGCAGAATTCTAGTGGACAATGATTAATACGTGATCTTTGAGTCTCAAATGACATACCTTGAACAAAACCTGACTGAATGTCAGTACAAAGAACAAACGTTGGCACATCCTGCCCACATCAAAAGCTTTCTTTCTACGCCCTCTATTCCTGTTATCAGGCAACTGATTTCAAGTGAATCGTTTCCTCGGTTAAGGCGAATTGACGCATCTCACAGACTTCAACGAACTGTCAACAATGTAGAGCAGCTTTGCCGGCAATTGCTGCGACTCAATTATCTGCAATTGTAAAAGGGTGAAAATAATAAGCCACCTATTACATTCATTAGCGAAAGCACAAAAAAATCGCAGACAGAAATTCATTAATCAACACAGAATTTAATACCTGAATATGTCAGGGGACTATCAACTTCACAAAGCTGCCAACTGAGGACCAATCAAAACAGGGCATCAGTCAAGGCGAAACGAGCTTTTAATAAGCGGGTAACAACTTGGATATATTAAGGAAAGGACGAAATTGATTTATCGTGGTAATAAGGTTATTTTCACAATGCATATTGTTTCATCTTTATAGCTTGTTTATTATCTCCACAGGTTTTATTTTGCTAGTTAACTGACTGAGAAAAAAGCAATTTGTGCAGTTTTATTATTTTCCTTGATGGAAGGAAATTAAATGAAGTGAATTTCACAAGAATAATATTGAAATCCGCCTTACATGTCATGTTGTACGCGTACATTTATTCAATTTTTCATTGTTTTCCTCATTCGAATTTTCATAAATTTCAAGGTTATATTAATAAGATAGCAGGGTTGACGAACAATCAGCCGACTGGAGTCAGTTGTTAAAAGTTCTTAATCAGGGAAGTAGAACCATCGGTTTTATGCGGCATGTAAAGAAATGGAGATTACTGCTCTCTGTTTAATATACTTTAAAAGCCCTTCAGCAGTTTCTCAAAGCGCAAAGTTTAATTTTAACATCGCGGATGGCTGTCTTCAAAATCGAGGCTTTCAGAGGAGACTTTTACATGCGATTACTTGTAATTACAAAATATAATCTTCTGGAGCTGCCAAGTTAGTGCTAATTGGAATTTTCTTAACGTCTCGTCTACAGCTAGGAAACTGAGTAGAGTGGTAGATTTCAATACAAACAAACTGACAACTTTCCGTGAGAAAAGAATAAGCAATTTCACCCTGGGTTGGAAGGTGTTTTTAGGTGAAGAGGTGGGAAAGGAAGTAAATTAAAGTTGGTGGATTTCTGTTTCAAAGGAGGCACGTAAACATAACATATTGATGGTGATATCAATTTCCTTTCGATGTTTTATGAGGTGCTGAAAATTAAGAACTTACGTAGGCCGTGCCTGGAAAGCTTCCTCTTATCAGAGCGGCTACAAGCTACAGTATGCATCCGAGTAGTAGACAAATGAGCCATAAGGACCGAGTTCAGTTTGGGTAAAGTATTCCGACCACTTCTCCATTTCCTTCATCCGAGGCCTAGCTTGTCTCCGACGCAGTCGAGACAAAGTACGGCGGCGTAGGAGACTAAGGCTTAGCAAAATTTACATTCATACTGACCTGGCCCAAACATACCCACGCTGCACGTGTAAACCTACTCAGGCTAAGCGCTTGGTACCTTACGCGGTCGGCATTAAACTTGAACGAATGTAACTCTAACTTGTTTTCTTTGGTAAATAAGACAAGGAAGAGAACATTACCATGTATGTAACGTCAAACGTTGCGCTTGGTTTGCATTTTGCGTTTCATCTAGCCAAATTTACGCCTATTTGGATGCTGTACGCGGCATTCGAAGATAAGCCCACCTCAAGTTAACTGTTCAAGCGTTTAGAAAGTTATGTGATACCCACAGGCAAAGTCACCGCAATTTTGGATTTCCGGGAAAGAAAATTAAAAAGGTTATTCGCTCGTATTATCACAAACGAAGTGAGACAGCTAACGTAGTCTGCTTGTAAAAAAGTAAAGTGTGCTTTTATCCCTTTTTTGGTGAGCTGTCATGTATCATCTCCATTTTAATATTTTTATGCTCGCAGAAGTCAAACCTGGTAAAATTGACCACTACATGCACTTAAAAATTACACCACGGTGAGACTTCGCTTCAGCTCGAGTTCACTTTGTCAGTTTTTAGTTGCACCGTCAGAGAGAAGGCCTGGGCCAAGTTCCGTGAAAAATATGGTTAAAAAAACGGATATCTGAAACCGCTATATACATCAACCTAACTTACTTCCATTTTCGCTCTGCCAGCGAGTCTGAATTGAAGTCAGAGGTTCTATTTTAAAAATCTCGTTTAGCCTGGCGTAACACCAACTGAATCACGTTGTATATAGTGGTGCGTAGCAAGAAAACAAGCCCGACAAGAATTTACGTCTTCTAAAGAGTTGAATGGATTGAAACAGGACGTGAATGGTAAATTCTCGAATTTGCGAGAAGTTGAGACTACCGCAATTTTATCTACATTAAAAGAAATCAATTAAGGCCTCAGGGACGGCTTCCCGCAAAATTCTAGATCCCGAGACACGCAGAACGTGCGATGCACTTTAAGGGGGTCTTATACCCAAACACCATTTTTTCTCCAAAATCAAACTCTTTCAGAAGAAACCACCACCATGCAACTCGTTGCCATGAGTGATGACAAAAACAATGGTGTTTGAGTGCTTGGTTTCCATGGCAACAGAACAAGCTTTTGTATGATCTCTTTAAAATTGCTTCTTTTTTAACAAAAATTAACTAAAACACTTACTCAGTGAGGCAAGAGACAATTTTTTACAGGTTATGCTTGTATTTATCTAGGTACTGAACCTAAACTTGTAGACTGACTCTGCTTATTTGCAGTGAGAAAAATTTTTAAGGTTTCACTCTGCCATAAAAGGGTGTTTTTAGCCTAGACTTACCATCAATCTTTTGCATGTTATTCAAGAACAGTTTAATGGATTGGCTTTATTTTGTTAATTGCCCAGAGGGTTTGTCTACCTTGAATTTCAACCCTAAAAAGCTAGTAAAAGTAAAAGCATGGAAAGAGAATAGTGTTTGCAATTTACAAATGCCATGCCAGTTTCAAATTTCAAACCTACATAGGGTTAAGAAAAAAATTGCTGTGGTCAGGTTTTGCCATCTTTTCCAGCAATATCAGTGCAAAAGCGTTTGTTACACATTAAGCAAAGGGGAAAAAAATCAAACAGGCATGACGATGCCCTTCTCAAGCAAAGTAATGGCATAGAGATGGGATGTAAACAACATATCAGCTCAAAACTAGTGCAAGAATTAAATGAAAATCTTACCTCGCAAACGAGCAGTCCGGACAAATCTCTTTTTAACTGAATCCTTTATTCAGAGAGTAAACATTACAAACAGCTCTTCTGCTTCCAAATTAAACAGGAAAATTGAGGAAAAAAGGCAAACAATAGATCTCTCAACTCCTTTTTATCAGCAACTTCAACCAAGCAGCCAAACAGCAAGAATCTATCCCCATTGCATCCTGGGAGATTCTGCATATCTTTGAGCGGGTAAGACTCCGAAGAAACATTTACCATTTTCTTTTAAGATGTTCGGGCATCTTCAACATTCAATGAAACTTCCGCCAGTGAAGATTGGAGCCCGGTGAGACAAGGCACATCTGCTTTTAGGCCCCTTGTCCACGAACAACAAACAGTCAGCAGATTCAAGAGAGTGTTCGAACAAAGTTTGTTGTATTCGAAATGCCAATAAGCGGTTCTTTGGAATTGGCAAGGTTTAAGCCTTCTCAGCCCTTGATGATGAGCTCCGACACCAGCAAATGACCCAAAACGCAGTAATTTAGGGCAATTTTGACACATTCCAGGGTAAATTCTGCAAATGATTCGGCCGACCAGAGAGTGAATTCAAATGAGCTGAGTATAGCCATGTGAGCAGCTGTCATGTGACAAGATACATACATAACAATACCCAGTCCTCCATCAAAATCTCTGGGGAAATAAGAGTTTTAATACCCCCCACCTCCACCCCCAACTCACTTTTACCAAAAAACCTATCATTTCCTTACATTTTCTAGGGTATAAGGCCACCTTTACACAGAAAACTCGCTCGATAATGTCACAATATGTCAAATGAATGTCAATCATTTCTCTATAAGCAATCGGTTTTGTATATCATGTATCCCAGATTGATGATTGTCTTTAGAATTCGTGGTTTTCACATGACGGACTAAAATCCACAATAAAACAGACGTTTGCATTTTTACCTTCATCATGTAAAAGACGTTTTAGAGGTGTATCTGCTTGCATGTTTTCAGCTCGGTGGCGTGCTTTGTTTTGAAAATAGAGCAGTTTGAATTTTAGATCTTTTTACAGTGTGTGACATAAACATGTCTGCTCACAAGCATGTCACTTACATGAAAACATCGATTCACCGTGTGTTTTTTTAGGTCTGAAAAGCCAACATGACAAGAGAAGCGTCCATGTGAATGTTTGCAAGCTCAAAAGCTAGAGAGAAGAAAGCCTTTCAGATAGCCAAAGTAAATTCAGTTCCAGTGTCCATACTTGACTCTCTAATTTTCAGTGGCACATTTTGCCGAATAACTCGAGTAACGGATATCGCACAGCCCTCTCCTACAATATCTCAATTTCTTGACTTTATCTAATGAAGAGTTGATGATTTTATTGTTTTTACTTGCGTGACTGAAAACCAAGAACAAAGACGTAGCACATGGCTGATCATAACAGAAGTGTGATCTCTTGAAACAAATATGATGGCGATTGGTCTTGTAGTATAAGACCATTCTCCATTCTTCAATAGCAGGGCTCGATTGAGGTTTAGACCCCACGCAGTCGCTTTTAGGGTCGTCATATATCACTCGCCTAAAAATGACTGTATGGAAGGCTATTTGAGCGGTCGGCATTAGATAACATCGGGTGAAATGAGATCAGTGACCAGCGGTCGGGGTGAAAGCAGTTGGTCAGTGATTGGTTTGGAGGGGGTTCTCATTCTCACGGGCGCAGAAATCAGGTTTCACAGGCGGATGCAGACCTGTCTGAGCTTGAAGGGGGGTCTCCACTTCTTTAAGATGGGGGTAAACGTGAATTTGTGTGTAATTTTAAGGTGTTTGAAGAAGGGTTTGTAGTGAAGTGAAAATGTTTTGAAACACTTCCAGTTAGTTGCAACCCCACAAAGGCACTGCAGGTTGCTGGGGAACTGTTTGGTATCCTTCTACTAATTTCTAACTTCAAATTCCAATTGTAAACCCTTATTAAATCTTCAATATTTCCTTTTCTTGCTTTTCTTACTTCTTGTATTTTTTTCTCTTCCCAGGCCAAA
The DNA here is from genome assembly GCA_016490735.1 of Pachyseris speciosa. Taxonomy (NCBI): domain Eukaryota; kingdom Metazoa; phylum Cnidaria; class Anthozoa; order Scleractinia; family Pachyseridae; genus Pachyseris; species Pachyseris speciosa. The sequence goes on along the minus strand of JAEMWC010000199.1, from coordinate 565,003 downwards.
TACACCCAAAAATCACCAAAAAATTCACAAAATATGCCACTGCATATTAGCTTTGTGGGATGAGCAGAGGTATTTTGATTGCTTGAAACGCGAACGACATATCAACGCGAAAACCACGTTAAGCGGCTATAAAATGATGTTTATGTTAACTCCCGCCTTAAGGAAACGCTATTTGGGTATCAGTTCAGTTACTACTGCTTTCATTGCGATTCATGCGTAGGTTCTGTTTTTAAAAGCTTCCCTCAAATCTCTGTCAAACATCTCTTTGCCATCGTCGACAATACGAAATGTTGACCATTCATTGAGATCCTTTCAAAGTACAAGTCATGTAGTTAGTGTATGCATCAGCACCCAGATTATCATGGAAAGAATGCATCAGTTGTGACTAGCATAAGCTGTTTAGGTTATGAAGGCAAAGGGAAGGTACAGTAACTGCGATAAGGGGCGATATTTATTGTGAATGTAGAATGCGGGTTGAAACTGTTAAAAAAAAATAGCAAGTTACCACGGGTGCATGAAATGAGTTGTAAAAAGGAAAAACAGCTTACAACAAACGACGATAAATGAATACTTGCATTGCTACTGCTCTAGAAATATATAAGAATATGCTCACAAAACTGAACTGGATGAACTGCCCCTGGCAGCTCCTGGCGATTGAACTTAACGGTAAACGGCGTGTAGCGCTACTGCGGCTAAAAAAACAGAGCAACATCCCCAAAAACTAAAGTTCATGTACACGAAAACAACTGTGACAACGAGGCTAAATAACCCTATCAGTATCATTCAATACTTTTTTTCCAATTCTTTTTATTGGCCCAGAGCCTACTATAATGTGACCTACAAATAACTGCCTACAACATTCTTGACCCCAGAACTGAGCTCTTCCCTTTTGCGCATGTCTGACGGGTGTGCTGCCTACAAATAATGGCCTGCTCTTGCGGATTACCCTCCAACTGTGATTTTGCTGCAAATAATATTCTGTTTATGCGTAGTTGTGTCCACCCGTCCATGCTCTTCAAATTCAGTGGAAAATGGCAGATCATTTCACGCTTCCCGGAAATAATTACGAAAAACAAGCTCGGTGGTCGAATGATAGAACTATTATTGAACGCAGTTTTCGCAACGCACCGAGACATTCACTGCTGGACACTGAGCCTACCTATTATGTGGATGGAAACCATTTGCGGTGGTATATGGCCATGAATGACGTGGCGTTTTTCAAGGTTTATTGTTGTGTCTTTTGAAAAATCAGATTGCCATAAAATAATATTGGTTTCTTTTCCTTCCGAGAAATCATTTGAAATCTACCTCTTCGTGTTAAACGGGCCGTATGTGTAATACAAAAAGTAATCCATCGTAAATTGAAAAAACTTAAAACAGGAATTGTAAAATTCATTTAAAATTCATAAGAGTTATGACCAATCTACGTGTAGTATTTGAGTCACATGTATGCCTCTGTAATCGAATAACATGACAAACACAATATATTGTTTCATTTCAATGGCTTGCCATTGTAAACGCCCAGATGGATCTCCCACTCATATTTTATCTACTACTGCTGTGACAGTACCCCTTATTAACATCTCAAAACCATGTTGTTAATAAACAACAGACATCTTCAATTGTAAAAGTGGCACTGCGTAAGTTGCCATGACGATTAATTTTTTGAAATATCGATTGAAAGCTGGCAGCACTCGGCGTGCTGTTGGCTAAGAACCATGTTCAATTTTCCGGCAGAGTGTTGCAGTGTTATATTGTGTCAAAGTTCTGAAAGTTCGGTTCCTTTCTGCCATAATGATTTGTTGACTGTAAAGTACTTCGAGTTATTTAGAGTGGATCAAATAAAGCGTGGAAAATTCGTTTTATTTTTGTGTTAGCTCCAACTTAAATTTTTAGCTCGTACCTTAAACATTTCTCTCGTGAGGGTATTATTACCCGACTTCGTCATGACAGATACGAACTTAGCTTTTTCCCAGAAGATCTTGTAATTACTCGAACGTTTAGTAGTACACCCACCTAGCCTCTGATAGGCCGTTTTCGAACCACTGTGGTGCTACTGTTTCAACTGAAGTACTGACTTCGCCCTCCCCATAACGTTGACCATGTTATGGTCAGAACGCTTCGATCAGTAAACTTTCAAGTGTTAAAACATTTCGTTTGATGAGCGTGCCCTTCTACTCCTATCCAAAAACCTCTCATAAATATTCTTTACTTAAGACCGATTTTCGAATTACCAGAATTAGACCCAGCTACAAGTGTAAGACTTAAAAGAGAAGTTCTATCAAGATGTCATATCAGTCCGATTTGTTAGATCGGTTTCTATATTAATCATTGCAATTTAAAACATTCAGTTTAATTCAAAAACATAGTCAAAAAGAAAATATGTACAATTAATGATAACACGTAAATGAAAGTTTCTATTTTATTTGGATCTTTTCTGAAACTGGTCACGATTTACTAGGAAGACAATTAAACTCGCATTAATAATTAGTGAAAACATTCAAGCACGAGAGGGAAAATTTCTGAGAGAAAGTTGGATATTTGGTCTGTTTCATTTTAATCGATAGCTAGACTAACGTAGCTACCGAAACTGATAACCTTTTGCTGTGCTTCGTTTCTACTAGTGCTGTAAACATAAGCACAACTGAGAATTCGAATCCATACAGACCCTTTTTAATTTTACTGTAAGCGGAAGCGAAAGGATGAAAACTTTTTAAATTACTCCTGTGTTTTAGAGATTCGTGTGTTATTATAACTAGTGAAAATCAGGTTTTAACATGCATAAATTATTTATTGACGGAAAAATAATTGAGGCCCGTTTCAAACGTCGAACTTCTCATGTACGAATCTAATGCAAATAAGCGAAAACAATAGATTTTTCTCATTTGCATTAGATTCGGCACATGAGAAGTTCGACGTTTGAAACGGGCCTGAAACTCGATGATTTTGTCTCATAGCAGGTGAGCTTTTTCAACGTCATTTTTAATTTCCGCCACTCTAATGCGCCACCATGTAACTTTGGCTACGAGAAGATGCAGATGACCAGGTGGCAGGAAGCAAAACAAGCACGAAACGTTTCCAATTAATTTCCTGCACAGGATTTTCCATCAAAAACAGTCATCCTTATCTCGAAGCACGAAAAGAGGGAATAGGCGAGAGGAAGGCTGAAAGTAACGGGTAACATATAGTCCAAACCTATATTCTCAATGGTGACCTTTCAAAAATGAAAGCTACCGAGTACTACTTAGCTTTCCCAGGTGCTACTTATTGCGCTCTACGAAGTGGTTCTAAGTTTTGAGTCTATGGATGAAGTTTCAAAGCGCGATCATTCCAGTGAAAGTTACTGAGCAGTACTTTCCTGTGGTGCTGTTTATTCATGATGCTCTATAAGTTGGTTCTAACATTTTAGTCAGTACTTTTCTGTAGTATTGTTTATTATGCTGTGCAAACTGTACAAAGTGGATCTAAGTTTTGATCCTTTGCATGAAATTTGAAATGAAAGCTATTGAGTAATACGTTTCCGTCGTACTTTTTTAATATGTTTAATATGCCTTGCAAAGTGGCTCTGCTTCTGTTTTGGAGCATCTTGCACCAGAAAAATTTAAGAAAATTTCACGCTGTAGACGTTGAAATAAGGTTAATATTTTGCGTGCAGTTTTTTCATCTCAAATAATAGCCTTGCTTTCTTTTGTGTGCATTTTTTCCCTCAAATAATAGCCTTACTTTCTTTCAGTGCTGTCAGTGTCAAAGAAGATTATTGTTTCCATTTCGATGTATCTTTGTATGCTTAAACACACACGACGTCGCCGTATCACTTATGAAAACTCAGAGAAGCGATATCGCAAGTAGCAACTTAAAAAATGCCTTCCAACGTAGTTTTTGGAGGAGACGGCTTGGCATTGCCAATAATTTGCTTTTTAATCTGACCGAAAGATCATTCCGCCTTCCCTAATCATATGAACGTTAAACCGCATCTAAATACTTTACTCAAAGAGACTGAGAGTTAGAATGCAATGCTACCGCAAAACGAGAAAGCTCTGTGCTTTCTGCGGCGTTATTTTCGTCGTTTGATGGGGTTTCGTTTGCCCAGTAATTTACTTTATGAGCTCAAAATTCTCTTCGCCCTCTCAGAATAACATACTAGGTAAACACGTTATCACTTTGTCCATTATCACAACCTCGCTTTTCTAACTTGCCTTTTTTCTGAGTCTTTTTCTCAGTTTGCACTGTTACTTGTTACCCTATATAAATAAAGTTGTTACTTACGTACTAGACACAGTGCGAATCAGCCCTATAATGCAGATTCCTCGGGAGCGGAGACAGCCTTCTAGTTTATCATTCAATGGTTCCTTTAGTTTTAACTGTCGGGCACAATCCATTAAATATTTAAGAAATTGCTTATGTCAATTCGTAATGTACATAAGACGTGTTCAAGGGTCAGTTGTCACACTTTTTTTCTCGAATTTCCATGGCATTTAAGGAGGACGGGAAAAATCCGACGCTACCACTCATTACTTTAAATGGCTTAAGCGCTTATTTCTTAGTTGAACTCACCAAAATAAACAAATCATGTGAGAATTGCCATGTGAGAATTGCCATTTGGCTCAAACGTATTTCCAGTAGACTATACATATTTTATGAGGTCTACCTTGATTCTCTGTCCACTTTAATTTCCTCTTAAAAAGCAATTTCCTTCCAGTTGACTGGGGGGGCAGATTGCTTGTCACAATTAGATCTTATATAGTTGAATATCGGCGCTTCCTTTGCTTATGTTGCAAGACAGTGACTCGACTTTTAATTGTTCTTTTTTTTTTTGTATTTTGTTTTTTGTGTGTTGTGGATGGCGGGGGAGGAGGGATGAGGAAACACCTGTCGTACATGTTTGCATTGCCAGAGTCGGAACTATGCTGAACTTTTCATTCACAAACTGGATTCAGATCTACTGTGAGCCCCTTGTCTCACCTGTGGCTTTCACTGTATGTTACAGTGATTTTGCTATTCAA
>JAEMWC010000199.1:522500-555000 GCA_016490735.1 Pachyseris speciosa | reverse complement strand
AATATGAATAGTAATCTTGGCTGTCATTGAGCTTTAGGTATGCTGGTTAAAGAAGAAAGTTAACAATAATTCTTGATTGCTCTGCCAGCTACTGGCTACCATAGATTACAGCCCTTATGGCTACTAAACAGCAACTAAAGACAGCCGAAGAACTAAGGACATGTTAAACTTTTTGGCCAAGAAATCTAAAACAAGCTCCAACCTTAATTATCTTGCTAAGCTTATTTTCGTTATGGACTGTAAATGTTCCATTCTTAATGCCATTGGATGATACAGTTGCTTTCATGAGGCTGAATTCTACGAATTTTGCCATTTAATAATGTCCACTACTATAATGTAGTGGGGTTGTAGTGTAGCTTAATCCATACAAATTCAGCCTTCAGACAAGAAGCAAATACAGATTGGCATTAAACAATCTTAATCTGTCATGAATGCAACACCATTGCAACTTTGGTGCATATTTTCATTTTTGTATCACTGGAAGAAAAAGCTAATTTTATCTCTTTGCATTAAGTTTTTCAGCTGATGTGTAGTCTCCTTTTTCAGCATTTTATTCCAGGAGCACATGTTAGCTTGGGACCTTGGCTCGGAATAGTTACTGATGTTTACCGGAAAGTTGTTCTCAGGGTGAAGAATGGTGCAAGGTAACATTTTTGCAATATTTCAGAAGGAAGCCCTGTTATTTGTCAATTTTCCAGGTTCCAATTTTCCATTAGTGCTTCATTGACCTCCATTTCTAATAGTAACCAGTCTTTTATCAAGTTGAGTGGATCTAGACAGACACTTGACTCTGAAGAAGTGTTCAACTTTCTCTCTCATGTAGCATCTTTCAACACCATGAACAATTAAAAACTCTGGTAAAAATGGTTGTGTTTTGCATTTGCTCTCAGCTTGCATCTCATTAAAGAGGCCTTCCAAGGGGTGGTCTGGTGTCGCTTTGTCGCACATTTACGTTGCTTGTTTCATTAGGGACAAATCTCACTGTCGCAAAGAAAACAAAGAGGAAATGAAAAGTGAATTGACACGGTCACAATCTCTCGCACGTTTTCTGACAATTTCTGTCGGTTGTCAGTGTTTTGGGAGAAGATTGTCACCTGTTTTCTGAACCATGTCACTTGTCGCTTCTACCCCTTGAAGGCCTCATTAAATCTCTTGTTACATAGTTTCCACTTTGCCAGATAGACTGGCAGCCTCTTATCTTAGAATGCTACTAGCATCCTTATTTAATTTATATAAATAATTTATTATTGACTATGATTGTGGCTAATTATTTACTTGCCAAATGTTCCTAGGTGTTCTTTAGAAGGAGAGCAGTCGTCGATGTTGTATGATGTTAGTGACCAACGAGATGAGGTAAACTAAAGTGAACTTCCATTGGTTGCTTTTGGAAAAATAATCAGCTGAATGCATGGTATTTAGAATCTCTCGTGAGTCACCATGCATCACCCCTTAGTGAGCTCATTTTCTGATTGAAGGGTTTACTTATATGGGCCAGGCAACTGTGTACATCAATCTATTTACGCTGTAGGCTGCATTCTGCAAATGTGTGTAATGAAAATAAAACTCAAATTCTTAAATTAAGCCCTTCTTAATGCTATCTGGTATGGTGCTCTAAACTAGTTTCACATTCACTCAAAGTTAATTAGTTGGTTCAGTGCTGGCATCCATTTTGATTTATATTGTAGAGCTGGAAATTGAGTATTTATTGTGCTGAGCAAGATGTGGCCATGTACAAGTCTTCACTTCAATAGCCAAGGATGTCTTAAAATTGGCCAATCATACCTGGTCTAAGATTCTGTTTTCATTTTTCATGGGACTATAACTGTGCAGTTCATTTAAGGTGGCTTAAAATGGTTTCGTTATTTTTAAAAACACCAACACTTTGATGGATTGATATTCCCACAATTGTTTGGTGGTTTTCTTGAACATGGTATCAAAATAATTCCCAATTATTCCTCAACAAGTTGTGATCACTGTTCTGACATATAAAGTTACCATAGGCAACAGTACAGCCTCTTAGAACACCCCTCATTTTGGCTTTATGCACCTGTAACTCAAAAGGAGTCAGATAACCCCCATTTTCTGTTATTGATTTGAAATCAGTATAATTATGAAGATTCATCTTTCTACAAAGTGTTAAAAAAATCAGTACATACATGTAGGGTTCAGAGCCACTTTAAATTATCGACAAATTAAGGTGGCTCTGGACTCTGTGTTCAAGTTTGTTTTAAAATTTTGCAGAAAGATTAATCTTTATGTGCTGATTGCAATTCAATGATAAAAAATGGGAGTCATCCAACTCGTTTTTGAGTTACAGGCACATAAAGCCAAAATTAAGGTTGTTTCTAAGAGTCTGTACTGTTGCTATGGTAACCTTTTATGTCAAAACAGTGATCACAACTTGTTGAGAAATAATTGGGACATATTTTGATACCATGTTCAAGGAAACAAACAAAAAATTGTGGAAGTATTGATCCATCAAAGAGTTGGTGTTTAAAAATAACGAATTCCATTTTGAGCTCAGTGGAGTCTATTTTATTATGTCAACAGTCTTAAGATGACAGAATTATACTTTCTCTTTCTTGTCAATTTATTTATTTATTTTTATTTTATTTTTCGGAGGTGGGGGACAGGGGTGCAGTCTACTGTGTAGGAATGACACTCACTGTGTGTTGCTTTGTGTTGTTTATCTTTTAGGATTCTCCTTTTTACTCAGCCTTGTTTTACCCTGGACAGAAGGTGGCTGGTCCAGCAAGGGCCTTTAAAGAAGCCAAATGGATATCAGGAGTTAAACCAATCATAAACAACCAGGCTCAGATTAAAGGAATAGTGGAGGAGGTGAGATGAATTAGGGAAGCTGGGGAGCAGATTATGGAGCAGTGTTTCCAGCAGTGGTGGTTTAAACCTTGGTTGGCCTGTGCACTATCCAGGGGCACTCAATGAGCCAAATCAACCAATAGCTGTAGAAAGGCATTTTTAAGTCCCTTATGGTGTTTGAAGTCTGTTTAAAGTGATGTTTTTATAAGCTAGGAAAAGTTCATCTGTTTGGATTCCCTAGCTGAAATTTTAATTGCCCAAAAATGTTAGGGAACAAAATCTTCCTTTGAGAAAATGCTAGCTGAAATGAGCTTTCCACAAACTTTCTAGGGAACTATTTTCTTTCCAAAAATGCTAGCCGACATTTTTTACTGAAAAAAGAAACAGCAATTACGACCTTTCCGAAAACCTCAGGGGCGATGATTTCCCCATTGCGAATCTTTTAGGCCATGTTTTAGTTACGAAAATCCGAGTGCACTCTTTAATCGACACCGAATGTACAAGGCGAACTACCCTCCACTGAACAGATATCTACGGAAACTTGTCATTGGGTGCCCCTGACTATCATTCTTGTATAGGCCACTCATTTCATAGTGCTAATTTATGTCACAGTGTTTTTCAGATGGGTGTCAAAAGTAGTCCTCACTTGCTTGGTTTCACTTCCCTTCACTCCTGTGATTTGTTAGGCAGATAAATGATGCTTGAAATCTCAAACAGTGAGAAGGAAAACCATAACCAATTGTGGGATCCTGACATGTTTTTTCCCTTGCTTGGCCGACCTACCACATGAATGTACATCAAATTCTGATTGGATACATTGTCACAGCTGTTGCTAATCATGCCAGAGTGTTATGCACCTATCAATGTTAGTCCCAGGGAGATGGGGGATACGGGATGGGGTGAGGACTTTGATCCAAAGTGCAAATTTTGTGTCAAACCTCCCGACCCTTTGGTAAAGTTTCAAGGTCAAAGTTCCCTACTGTGGGGACTGAGAACCAAGAGGTTGACCAGTTAAATGCTTACTAAACAATACACGAAGGAACACTGAAAGAAACCGATGATATATAATAACAATAGATTGGGCAGATTTTCACTTACCCTTCTTTCGTGCCTCATGGGGGCTTCTGGGTATTTTCATCACGGTGAGTCATTCATATTCATGCTCTGCTCTGTCGGTTTTGCAGAAAGCAGCAAGCATCGCAATGTGTAAGTCCAAGCTCGGGAAATGGTCTTTGATGAATATTTCTTTCTTTCTTTCCCACCATGGGGCCAACATTCTCTTCAAAGTTTGTTTCCCCACCCAGGGCAGGAAATGTAGTTGAAAGTCCCCACCCCTTCCCGTATCCTAACATTTCAAGGTGCATAAAAAAACAGTGGTTTTGTTTTCATGACACTGAATTAAAAATCACTCTGATTTGAAGTTTGGGCAAGTTTCAACGCAGTTACAGATGCACAACTTTCAAGTCAACCTAAAGGGCGATTTAGACGGTACGATAATTTGTCGCCCGTCTTGGCGTATGCGACACAACGTAGAACAAAGTTGTGCGGTGTGAATGCTCCTACAACTTCTCTACCACAGACGCACGCGGCCTAAAATTTGTCGTAGGATTTTGAATCATGTTTTAAAACCATACGACAGTCGTAGGTATAGGTAATATTGAATGGCAAGTGTCGTATACGATTTTTTTGCATGCGACAGTCGTAAGCAAAAATCGCACCGTCTAAATCGCCCTTCAGATACTTTTGTTTATTACATACAGGTCAGTGTGGTGGCATGCGATGTGGACTGGCAAGTTTGCGGTGCCTGCCAACATGGTTGCCATGGTGATGATTGTATCAAGCCACCCCACGCGACTGTAACGCAGGAGAAGTTGCCTCGGTAACACAACGTTCTTTTGCTTTGCGGTTGTGCTTGTGGAGAAAAATGTTTAACATGCAGTAACCCAGCTGGTGGTGCTTTGCGTCGGTTCTTGTTGACTGCAGATTCTTTTTGCTTGCAGGCTACTGGTAGTGAACCATTTCAGACATGCCAATCTTCAGATTGGAGACAAAGCGTTCTATACCTTGAAACCCTGTGATCTGCAGCTTGTTACAAATGACGGATGCTTGGTGAAACAACAGGCCAGTGATCATGATAATACTGAAGGACTTGATGAACTGACTGAGCATGCGCATAGCACAGGCCCACCATCTGACGGTCAGACAGAAGGGTGCGGTGTACATGCGACTGAGGACTGGGAAGCAGAAATTGCAAACAGCACTCGTGTAAAAACTGGTCTCGGAGAAGTGTTATCTCAAAAAGGCGATGGAATACTTTCTGCAGGCTTGAGCTCTGAGGGCAGTACAGATAGCTTTGCCACAGAGAGCGATTCAAAAAACAGTAGTCAGTCCACGTCTACGACTTCTCTTTGCGATTCAAGTCTTCCGATAGACTCGGTCACCGAAGAGACATCATCGAGTAAGAAAGACGCGACTGTTTGTAGTGGGAACGAAGCTAGTGGTGCGACGAATCAGGCAGACGTACACGAAAGCCATCAAACCGTTGGCTCGGATTCTGCCGAGGGCGATGAAGATTCAGATGGCGGTGAAACTGTGACACCCAAAACAAAAGGTGCGGGGTCTCTCAAACACGACTCTGGTTTATCGCACGTTATGCGTTATCCCACCAAACGTAGGAAGAAGCGATTAAGAAGAAAGCGAAAAGCAGCACCTCCATTGAAGGTGAATGTTGGTGACAAGGTGTGCGTTGAGGTGGCGCACACTTGTACCACAGTTGATGTTATATGGCAGGATGGATCTACGCAGGATAAGATCTTATCCACGGATTTGATACCTGTGTTTCACTTGGACGAGTTGGAGTTTTTCCCGGGTGATTACGTGTCTGATAAAAGGGGTGAGTATTAAGTTAAGGGGTGAGTATTAAGTTAAGATGGTGGTGGTGGTGGTGGTGGTGATGATGATGATGATGATGGTGGTAGTGGTGGTGGTGGTGGAGGTGATAATGAAGATGGCGATGATGATGATGATGATGGTGGTGGTGGTGGTGGTGATGATGATGATGGTGAAGGTGGTGGTGATGATGATGATGATGATGATGGTGGTGGTGGTGATTATGATGATGGTGATGATGATGGTGATGATGATGATGATGATGATGGTGATGATGATGATGATGATGATGATGGTGGTGGTGATGATGATGGTGATGATGATGATGGTGGTGGTGATGATGGTGGTGGTGATGATGATGATGGTGGTGGTGATGATGATGGTGGTGGTGGTGGTGGTGGTGATGATGATGATGGTGGTGGTGATGATGATGATGATGGTGGTGGTGGTGATGATGATGATGATGGTGATGATGATGATGATGGTGGTGGTGGGGGTGGTGATGATGATGATGGTGGTGGTGGTGGTGGTGGAGGTGAAAATGAAGATGGCGATGATGACGATAATGGTAATGCCGGTGTTAATGACAACAACGCCGACTATGAAGGTTACAACAACGATGACGACGACCACGACGACGATGATGATGATGATGGAAGCTTTATTACAATGGTGTCGCATCCCCACTGTTGAGATAACAGCGATTAAAAATACTTTAGCACATGAAATTTGTAGTGCATTGTAGTACGTCCAACGTGGAACACGAAAGTAACAAAATTTCGTTGGGAAATTAAAGTCTTGGTGGCTGTTCTGTAAAAGGAGACTGGACCAGTAATTTTTCCCAACGTCGTCATCAGAATTGTTTCAAGTTGTTTTTGGAGTTTTGACCTACCTTAATGCCACTTCAAACTATTAATGCAGCAACTATAAAAAAAGTTCGGTTTCGATAATTGCGTTTAAAAGTTCAAGACATTCCGCAAACCCTCCCTTGTAAAGAAAGAAAAGAGCCTTTTGAATCGTTAGATGGGAGTCATTAGGAGATCAATATTGCGTCTCCAATGTGTAAAATGTTACTTATAAGCAATCGACTTTCTCCAAACAGAAAACGCCGATTCATCCATTTATGGTGTGGTACTCAGTGCTGACCACAAGTCTCGCTTATGCCATGTCAAATGGTTCGCACGGGAAGGCAAGGAGCTGTCCGAGGAATGTGACGTCAGCGTGTATGACATCATGGAACACACGGACTTCGTGTTCAGTGCGGGCGATGTAGTGGTTCGTGTGGCCAGAAGCGATACTGAGAACTCGGCGGCTGAAGCTGGAGCTGAGAGACCAACTCCCTGTGTAGGGCAGGCGAGTAAATCATTTGATTAAAGTCGTCGTTAGTCTGTGGTACCCTTGCTTGTTGAACCCCTCGCAAAAAGTCGTAATTAGTTTGTGGGTCTGTTATGGTAAAGCATGAATTTGACCAGTGCATCCCGCGAATCAACCTTGTGCAATCTATGGAATGTTCATGGCCTAACTTTGCTTACTTAGACCTTCCAAAACATTGTTTGATGGAGCTGGGAGGTAGGGGCCGAGGGGTTTCGTTTCACGTCGGACGCCGGACGCAACGTCCAGTTGTTTTGTATGTAACGTCCGGTAGTTCACACACGAAATAATTTTTATTTTTTAAGTGTGAAAACCGTTGTTTTCCCATTTATTAGCCAAAGAAGGACTTGACCCTTATTTTACTCACTTAGATATGTAATGCATACAATCGGAAAAAAAAGATAATTCCTGTCATAGACATGTATAATAAAATCATTATTCATCGTTCGCCATCCCTCCTCCCCCCCCCTCCCCCCCCCCCCTCCCCTGCCAGGTAACTGACCAGACACGTTCGCCGACAACTGACCCTGACCTGTGACCAGAGAGCATCTGTCCGAATCAGTCTCTCTCACATTTCATTTGTACATCATTTCACCGAAATGAAAAGAATAAGCGATTTTTTTCGCCATCGGCGAAGAAAAGACAAGTTCACGGTAAGTGCATTGTGTATCTTGATTAATCCTAGATGTGCAGCACTTAAGACAAATAGCCCGCAGCTTTGCAAGGTTCTCAGACTTTCAGTACGGACTCGGTGCTGGACTACCTTCTTGCGTTTAATAGTCTCAGCGATTGTAATAGCGTATTCTTTCTCAAACAAACACTAATTTATAGCTGTGATACAAGATGTGGAGTGATAGTGACTCAACCTTTGGATCTGATTAGGACGATCTCTAGAGAGCAGCTCTCTAGAGATATGGATTCGTACACTCTTTCCGAAAACGAACAATTGCAAACTGACAATTATAATTGTCAAATCAGTCAAATATTTCATTTTTTGTGAGCATTTTTTAACGCCGTAAAAGACCTTCCCGGTGAACCAATTCCGGTCCAGGGAACGCAGGAAATTGCATTTTAGAGAGTCCAATTTTACAAATTTCACGGGGTGGGGGGCATGTCCCCGGACCCCCCTAGGAGCTCGTGCCTCCGGCACTCAATGTTCGCGCCAGCGGCGCGAACGCTGCACCTCCGCCGGCTGAACCACTGCATCCGGGACTTCCAAATGCTACCGAAAACCGTGGGGACCTGGAGGTTGGAGGCTGGGGTGCAGTGCGGAAACGAGTCAAACTCACCAGTGTCGTTGCAGGTGCCCTATGCTATGATTTATGACCCGATATTTAGGTGGCTTATGCGGCCGGAGTTACATCAAGATATTGTTTCATTTCTCATTTACACACCTGACTAGAGAAAGATAATGCGATGTAACAAGTTTAGACGTTATAGAATAAAAGATCAATCTTGATACATCTTTGTTTTCACTCCAGGTTACACTTGTGGACGAACAAGGCTCTGTGTTCATTAAATGGGTGGACAAAACAGTTTCCAAAGTAAAGCCGCAAGAGTTGTACAAAATTGATACCGAGGTAATCACTTCACTGTTCCGCTCACTTATGCCAGACTTGATGTCGCTCGGGGGAACAAAACAATATTCTAAGTATTAAATGTGAAACGGAATAGATTTTTCCATGCAAGGGAAAACTTGGAAAGTTATACATGTAAAACAGCCACTTTTGCATCATCGGTAAATAGCCTCTCTCGGTGTCGGGAGTTGGAAGCACGAGGTCCCAAGCCCCAAATGAAGGTACATGATTAAGTTGTGATGAACAGTGAGTCAGAGGTCTCTTTCGTGAAATGTCATCGCTAGACTCAGTAGAGATGACAGTTCTCTCGCACTGAAAAGAGGCCGCTGAAAAATTTACGGCAGAAAGTTTTTTCAACCTAGTTTTAACACAGTTACGCAAGGAAAACACTCAATTCGATATCTAGGTCCAAGACTCTGGAGCAAGATACCAAGCAAAGACAGATCGGTTGCCAGTCTTAAGCAGTTCAAGACTCGGATACGCACTCTTGATTTAAGTAACATCTTCGACGGATGTGATGGCTGCTATATTAGCATTGGAGAATCCCCTCTGCTAGATTTTGCCGACACGTTAATTAAGTCATTATTATTATTATTATGCAGCAGCTACAACTTTTGTATGCCCGTTAACTATAGTGAAAAGTTAGTACAAAGTTGTAAATTTAAAATTTAAAATATATGTAAAAATTAGCACTATAAATATTGCTCCGAAAGAAAAAAAATAATGGATAAACACTTTAGGACATCTAGAATCTAAAATGGTAATTATAAAATCTTTAAAATTCTCTTAAATATAACACTTATTCGGCAGTAAAAAAAAATTCATTGACGGTTACTTCATAACTTTCTTCATAACGTTTTTCATGTTGCAACTTTAAACGTCCGAGAGATGTTCAGTGTTCCTGAGATTACAGCCTTCTGCATGTTATAAAGAACTCCCTTACTCTTACTTCCGACCAACTCCTTCAGCTCGACTTCTAAATCTCGGCACCATCCCCCAAATACGTCCATTATGATATTATATTGTTTCACTTCATATCCTTGGTACTTCTGCCGTAACACCCAGCGGAGTGGTCCGTATTTCGTGGTTTCTCCTCCTTCTTTTTCTCCCGATTTGTGATCCATGGGCAACTCATCTCAAGCGTGATGACTCGCTTTGACACGTGGTTGATAATGCGCGCATCCACTCTGTTGGCGCTAACTTCTTGGTGCTCCGCAAATAGAGGGACATCCCAGAATGCTTGCGCATTGTTCGACTCGTACACGGGCTTCGGTTTCAGTGGCGAGTACCAAGGTGGCACTGAGTCTACAAGACCTAAGTCTTGCAAAATCTCAAAGAAAAGTATCTTCAGGGCTGCGTTATGTCGGGTAATGTACTTGTTCTGTGCAAGGGCGGCACAACCAGCCAGGACATGGGCGACACTTTCAGGGGCCTTATTACATAGCCTGCACATCAGGTCGCCCGTTGAGTCCGTGTGCGTTTTCTGACGGGCATACAGCCTCGTAGGTAATAACTGTTCGTAGAGCTCAAACGTCCCCGCCACTGTGTGTGTTGGGCATTGTTTCCAACCGCTTAGCCACCAGAAACATCCGTCGAAATTAACGCTCTCGTCTTCACTTCTCGCAGAGGTTAGTTTCCCCTGCCAGTTCTGTTCATATACCGCTTTCCATGTCTTCTGTTCCAGACCCTTTCTCAGCTCTGTCTTCAGTTTCTCTGCTGTTATCACCTCTCCACTCTCATGCTTTATGCAGTTTGAATTTGGGTACTCCAGCTGCAACTGGAGACCCATCTCCTCTGCATACCTTACTGCCTCTTTAACTAACGAGCTATGACCTAACTCTTCCGTTCTCTCTTCAAACTCGCGAACCATCGGCATCGCTGGGTTACCATTTCTATATAACTTCACTGCCGCCTTTATCTTCGTCACTTTGTACTCCTCCTCGATCGAGCGCAGACCTCTACCTCCCCTCTCTGTTGGCATGTATAGAATGGCAGTTGAACCACTCGGATGTTTCCCACCATTGTCAACAATTATCTTGCGAGCTTCTCTATCTAACTTTTTAAGCTCTGTCACCGGCCATTGTTGTGTCCACATTAAGTAGCCCAGCACTGGCAATGCAAGCTGGTTCGAGGCTGTTACCCGGTTGTGATCAGACAAGGGGCTTGACCAGATAAGAGACATTCTGCGAAGAAACTCCTTAGCTGCGCTCTCCAGTGACATCCTCTCCTCTTGCCTCACCGACTCTAAGACTCCCAAGAACTTGTACTGATTGCACTCTTCGAGGTCGGAAATACAGATATTCTCATCTACCCTTAGCCCCGAGGCATCATGGGTATGGGTAGTACCCCCCTCTGTACATGAGCGACCGCACACTTTTTGGGGTTCCACTGAAGTCCGACATCCTCCATTGCGCTCTTGGTTGTTTCCATAACTCGGTTTAGTTTACTCTCCGTAGACGCAAAAATCTTTAGGTCGTCGATGTACAGGAGGTCTGTAACTTTTACGCTGACGGGCTTAGATAGTTTATAGCCCTCACTGGCGCTGATCTTCCATGCGATGGGATTTAAACAAACCGTGAAGAGCCTGGGACAGAGAGCGTCACCCTGGGGTAGGCCTTTGAGAAACCTGATTGGCTCAGATGTCTTGCGTCCTTGCTTTGTAGTCGCCACCACCCTTGTGTTCCAGCTCTTGCTTAACTTCTCTACCGTCCTTGACAACCGGACAGGGAATCTATGCAAGATCATCATTTCCTCCAACCAGCCATGGTCTACCGAGTCATACGCCTTCCTGACGTCGATCCCATACTCAGGTTACGCTTTCGTCGATGACAATCTAAGGTCACAGTTCTGTCAATCAGTAAATTGTCTATCGTTCCTGTACATCCTGCGCGTGCGCCCCTCTGGGCTCCGTCCATTAAACCGTGCGTCTCCAGATGTTCATTCGCAGGTCCTAACAGGCACGACGTGAACCACTCATACAAGGTATTTAAACAAGTGATCGGCCTCTGGTTATCGCTGGTGAATTCTCCGGGTTTCGGAAGTAGTGTGGTTTTGCCTTCGGAGAACCAGGCTGGATACTCTACGTTGGTATTTGCGATGGTCTGAAACGATAGAGCCACGCCCTCATGAAGCACGTTTGCCTTTTTCCACCAAAAATTGGTCAGCCTATCAGGGCCTGGCGCACTTTTTTTTCCTTCCTAGTACCTTTCTAGCTTCCGTGGTGTCTAGCTTCCAGGCATTCTCTGATGGGGGAGGAACTCGGCTATAAATTGCAGATCTTATGTCCTCGAGCCACCGAGCGTTTCTATTCCCCATCCCTTGACCTTCCCATAGCCGTATCCAAAAGCTGCTCGCATCCTCGATATTCTCAAACATCTTTCTTTCCGCATTTTTGTTGTCAGCTGGCGTGTACTTTGGGTGTTCATTTTCTTTATCCTTATCCAATGCCTCTCTCATGTTAGTGTAAACCTGACCCGCGTCTACACTAAATTGGTGATTTAGACGTCTTGCTTCTTCATGCTTCTTTCTCCGATAATATCCTCTCTTAAGTTTCCTGAGAAGGGACTTTTGCTTCTCCATGTAACTTACTAACTCCGCCGCCGAGATGTGTCTACATTCCTCCTTTAAAATAGCTCTGTTCCTTTTCCCTTTCTTTGTTACCTTCCCGTTAATTCTCACGCGATCCAACTCAGCCTTTGCTATTGAAATATTTTTCCTGATCTCCCCCACCTCGGCCATGTAGTCCCTCTTGCCTCTCCCGTTGTCTGTCCGCCTAAGTCTTCTTGAGCCCTGCTTTTTCCATCCCTTTTGCAGAAGAAACTCGGTTACGACCGAATAGAGTATACAATTTGCAACCCATTGGTAGCTGAATGGGTTTTCAGTTGGAGAAATATTGTGCTGCTTCATTAGCTCAGCTATCGCCTTGTTTATATTGTCCAGATCTCTATGTGTAGGTTTTTCTTTGATCCGCTTGTCGATTTCACGATTAATAAATTCGCCCTCTTGCGTGTTCACCCGCGCGAAAACTAGAGCTGCCCCGTCCATCAAAACACGCGTCTCTTCGTTTAGGGTGTTAATTTGTTCCTCTGGGATTAAAACTCTCTCAGCCGTATTAAAATCCGCGATCTCATTTGAATTAGCATCTTGGAAGCTCGCTGCACAATTAAAATTCAATTCTACAGAAGAACTAATATTCTGGTTTTCCCTTGTGCCGACACAGACGGAAATCAAATCTCTCACACTACCCAACGACTTTTGCAACTTTGCCGCTTGATCCCGTAAATGCTGGCTCGTAAAGCCCAGGTCTGCTTATCCTTTCTCCTCCCAAAGATCTTTCATTATCTTCATGTAACCTTGCTTCCGGCCGTTATTTGAACGCGGCGGCTCTTCTGCATTTGCTAGTAGTAATGCTTTCTTCTTGCAATCCAACAAATCTTTCTTCATCGTCTCACTCCATTTCGTCCTTCCTTTTGATCGTTGTTGGCTCTCGCCTTCCGCCGTGTTCGTCATATCGAATATAAAGGCTTCTAGCCGAACTTGTAAAAATAGTCCAAATTAAAACAGAGACAAAATTCACTCGTTTAGAGACACCAAATCGCCCCGTACGGACCCACAAGGTAGTCCACAAGACAGTCCACAAGTTTTTAAACTCTCTATATGTGTAGTGGCGCTCCAAACTCGGCTGGCTTTCGATAAATCCTAAACTTTCGCACGAGGCGAAGTAGCACGTCTTACTTACTTGCCGCCATTATTATTCATTATTATTATTATTATTATTATTATTATTATTATTATTATTGTTGTTGTTGTTGTTGTTGTTGTTGTTGTTGTTGTTGTTATTATTATTATTATTATTATTATTATTATTATTATTCAACTGTAACATTTGAAGTTCTCCTGTTTCAGGATGATGGTCATCTATCGACTGACGGGTCCACGGTAGGCTCAGATGATGAATGGGAAACAGCGAGTGGAGAAACCACAGATGAAGAAGCACCAGCCGACATCATGGATCTAGCGGCTGACGGAGGACACACAACCGATGACGGTGCAGAGAATGTAGATAGAGAAGCGGTACAGGAGGCCAAGAACAGAGTCAATGAAGCTATCTCAAACACGAATCCTGGTAAGGCGCAATGGAATTTTTTTTCAGGCTTCTTTTCGCAATTACATAAATTGCATTCACAACTGCGAGGATCATTCTTCATTTGATTTCATTTCCGCAGTTCATATATGATTCATTTCATATATCATTCACAAAATTACGATTACTAGGAGGGTGGTCCAATAATCGCGAACTATTTGGTTTGTAAAGGCAGCTCCACGATTTGTTTTATTACAAATCGAGAGCCGCTAGCTTTACGAATGATACCCGTTCGTGTCTGCTGGACATACATGATTACCAGGGCATTGATGATTTTGTTTGTTGGCCTGTGTGGGTTTTAGCTTTGATCATTGTTCGCAAGAGCAAACTTCACTATTACTCAGTCCCACTTACCACACCCCTCTCAGTGGCTCTCTGTCCCCCACTCTGATCATTTCACACAACAGCAGTGGGTTTCCCCAAACAAAAAAATTAGTGCTGAAAAAGTTGGCTGTGAGCGCAATTCATGTTGGCACTTCTGCCGGTGTCCTCCGTTTATCCACATTTAACTTTCGCTGGGTAATTTTAAAATTCCCTCGTATTTATTTTTCCCGTTTGCTACTGAATGAATGTTTTTTTTCCCAACAGCTTACATGACGTTTGACTCCGTTCCTGAAAGCCACACGTTTAAGAACACAACTTTTCAGGCCCAGAACCCAGGCCGCTTTCTGTCTTGCATGAGAAAAGAAATGGCGCTACTCATGTATTCACTTCCTGCCGGGATCATTGTTAGGGGCTACGAAGATCGGGTGGTAAGTTCTCTTCTTTCCTTTTCTTTACAGTGTTGTTGTTCTTTCTTTCTGTCCGTCTGTCTCTCTGTCTTTATTTTTCCTCCTTTCCTTCCCTTTTCCCGCCTTTTTCAATGTATTAGCAAAACTTTGCTTTATGTAGTTATTGAGAAGCATTTTGATTGTTGCTGGGATGATGTTCATGAAGTGAACACAAAGCAGAAGAAATACCAAATTCTGATTTCCAAGCGATGTCATTCGTATTCTCCGTAATAAGCTGGAACTAGCGTGCACACGAGGCTTCAACGGGAGAATCTTTTCATATGCAAATGTATTTCCCCACAAGAGCCTCCACTTCATGCTAGATCCAGTTCTTTACCGAGAATACGAGTATTCGCCACTTCCACATCTCCCATAATACACTTTGTTTGCCCCCCAAAATCTTGCATAACTATTGTCTTCAATTTCTCTAGGGACTTACAATCGTCCCGAGAGAAATTGAAAACGATGCCTATGCAACATTTTGGAGGGGAAAGATAGTGTATTATGGGAGATGTGGAAGTGGCGAATGTTCTATTGCATATGGCAATATATACAAGTGACAAATACGAGACAGGGTTCTTTTATTAAAAGGAGTTTTCTTATGCTTTATTGTCACTTCTCACCTGGCCCCGTCTTTTTTTGTGCCAGGACATTCTGAGAGTCATGATCACGGGACCTGTGGACACTCCGTACGAACATGGTCTGTTTGCATTTGATGTCAGGCTGCCTCCTGACTACCCAGCCTCCCCTCCCGTGTTCCATTATTTGTCCCAGTGCTCGGGTCGCTTAAACCCAAATCTCTATGAGGACGGCAAGGTCTGTGTGAGTCTGTTGGGAACCTGGGCCGGGCGTGGAAGCGAGGTGTGGACATCCAAGTCGAACGTCCTCCAAGTTCTGGTTTCAATACAAGGTAATATTTATTTATTATTTTATTTTTTAAATAAAGTTTTAGGTGTCATTGCCTGGTTCTGCTCGCCAATTAGACTGCTTTGTCATGGTAAAAAAGTCGTTGTGTGTGTAGTGTCTTCCTCGTGACCGACAGAATTGGATACAGGGTCCATTGCTCGGAACTGAAAATTGTGTTTCAAATCCGTTCTCTGTTGATTGGTAGTAACTCTTTAACTTTGATTGTCTTAGCCTAGCTTTCAACTTTTTAACTATCAAATAATAATAATAATAATAATAATAATAATAATAATAATAATAATATAAAAAACCTCTCGGAGCAGAGCAGAGAACCAACAAACTCAGCCCACATATGACACCGAGTCCGAGAATCAAACCCGGGACACATTCGTGGAAGGCGAGTGCTCTCACCACTGCGCCAACCCTGCTCCCCAATTTATCAAAATTGGATTTTTTTTTTGGCGACGAACATTTTGCTCGTTCAATAACTTTTTGTGCCCGAAATGTTCTCTTACGTCCGACGAAAGGCACGCTTGGTCCGATTTCTCAAGCAAGGTGATAGTCACGTTTGAACCTACATGTAGTCTAAACGACGCGTCTTCCCGGAGAGGTCGTCGAGGAGGTGTAAGGAAGATCGTGGGCTCAACTGTAATCAAAATGAGATTGTTCTACGCTGTTGAAAAACTGATGACAGTTTACACACTAGTTGATTTCCGCACCTTTATCGTGTTTCTTTTTGTTTCTTCAGGGGGGGTGGGGTGGGGGGCAGTGTGGTCGAGTGGTTGATATGGCGCTGGACTTGTAACCTGGAGGTCTCGGGTTCAAGTCCCGCTCTGACGACTTGAAGTTTAACTTACACCGGTAAACACGCTAGTTGATTACCGCATTTTTATCATGTTTCTTCTTGTTACTTAACGGGGGAGGCAGTGTGGTGGAGTGGTTATGGTTGTGATTATGGCGTTATGGCGGTCACGATAGTCCCGAGTTCAACTCCGCGGCCACATAGCCTATTGGTCTTCCCAAAAGTAAATTGAGAAAAAAGTGTCAAAATGACATCTTGTGAAAAAACACAAACGTTTCGGGCATAGCCCTTACATACATACTTTATTGGCTCGTCCCCACGGGGCTTTTCAGAGTCAATTTTTACATTACAAATAAACTCAAATAAATTCAACATGATAAGAATCCCAACTGGCCGGAGGCAAACCAGTTGGCTATTTACAAGGATGACCGAGGACTTGAACCAGGGACTACCCAGAACAAGACCAGCTAACGGCCAGAGTGGGATTTGAACCCGGGGCTACCGCATTGAAAATCCATCACCCTAACCGCTCGGCCATCCTGCCCCCCCAGACAAACAGGAGGTTTCTTCTTCTTCGGGGAACAAAGGGTGATGCCCGAAACGTTTGTGTTTTTTCACAAGATGTGATTTTGACACTTTTCTCAATTTAATTTTTTTTTATTTAAGTGTCACGCATCTACTGAGGAGAATAATTTCTTTATCTTTGTTCATCCTTGTTATGTTTACTGATTTGAATTATTTGCTTCATGTATTTGCTCGGCCCCACTAGCCTTTGTACTATAAACACTGCCATGGGTAAATGCAGGTTTTTTTTTTGTCAGGTCTAATCTTGTGCAATGAACCTTACTACAACGAAGCTGGTTATGAGAAGCAGAGAGGGACAGCTGAGGGACGAGAAAACAGCCGCATGTACAATGAAATGGTTTTACTGAAGCTCGTGCAGTCCATGGAGAGACTTCTGAAAAAACCTCCTGGTGGTCTGGAGAACGAAATACTACAGCATTTTGCCCACCATGGAGCAAGGTTGGGATTGTAAAAAGTAGTGAAAAGTTTTTTGGTAAAAATGAAATGTTCAGTTTACAGTACTCTCTTGTATGCCAGGACGTTTAAAAGATAGTTGTGTTAGTCATTCAGTATTGTTTTTGAGCGTCGTTAAACCAAAGACCAAACTAAACTAGCCAATCACAACAGATTCATTCATCGCAAAGAACCAATCAGCATTTGAAGTCAATACGCAACCGACGGTTAGCGCGGGAAAATCCATGCGAGTAAGATTGGTTTTGTTTTGGCTTCTTATTAACAGAGGAAAGGAAAGCCAATGCAAGCCGACACTAATTATTTTCGGGATTCTTCTGAAAGTCGTTGCATTGTGGTGAGTAACACTGATCACTAATTTCCTGCTCTTGCCTGTGGTAACTTCGCAGAATGATTCAAAAGTTGAAGCGTTGGATCGATCTATCCCACGAACAAGCAGTTACCGTACCCAGCTGCAGCGATGTACAGATTGGCAACAACTGTGCCATGAGTGGTGCCCTGGAACAAAAACAACATAGAAACGAGACTGAACAACCTGGTAGCACTGACGTCAGCGAGAAGGGCGTAATGCAAGCAACCGCCGTACCAGTTTGTAGTAACGAGGAAACCGTTGCGGCGGTTGGTGAAAAGGAACTGAAAGAGGATGAACGTCCTAGAGAAACCCGTGGGAGTGATAACGCTTCTAACCAATCAGCTGAAGTGAAACCGTCAGACGCAGAGACCCAAGGCGCTTCTCAAGAGGCAGCGGCATCAGATAGAAATGTCCCGGACTTTCCGCTGTTTCCTCTCTCCCGCGGGTTCTGTTTGAGCCTAACGAGAGCGCTGGACAGCTTTCGCGCGGCGTTGGAGAAGGCTCATCTCCCAGATTGCTGCGAGTAGTCAGTAAAACTACGAATGAAATAAGTTTAGTGAAAGTTGCTAACTTTGTAAAATATAATACACACAAAAACAGATTATCCTGCAAAAATAATTTTTCAAAAGTTGTATTTATTGTTGGTTGTAGAATGAAAGATACGAGAATTCTTTGAAAGGATCCAACCCAAGCTTTGTCAACAACAAGCAAATTTTTCTTTGCGGTTTTATTGAAATGTTTTTATCAAAATCGAGGCAAATTGTCTTCAGGGGCCATCAAGACAGACATGCATGATCATGCATGAAATACTGTGTTAAAGGGAGAAATTTCCTTTTGATCAATGTTGGTGCTGTACCCAAGTGAAAATTTGTTTCTGAAAGAAAAAGTGAAGTTAATTGATTCAGATTTACCCTTCTCAATCGCAGGAGTCAATTGCTATGTTTTGCGAATGTGTCTACAGAATTTTTCAGATTTTCTTACGTAAGATAAAATCAAAACTAAATGACGCCGATAGTGTAATTTATACTACGCCATAGAAAATACAACCACAGGAAAGCCGTTGTATATTCGTCGGTATTTCACCCAAAGTACCCATCCTGTACTGGACTAATGTCGCGTTGATTGAATGGGCCTATGTGTTTTGCTATGGCATGGTATAGAATAGTTATACAAAGCGTTCTGATGGTATACCATGGAACGATCCATTGTAACTTGTACTTCTTGGTTTGCCAAAAAAATGCAAGTGAGTCGTGGGATATACCATGGTGCATTGGTCGAAAGCACTGCATAACAAGTATGTAACACTGTATATATATTAAATATATTGTGCTTTGGTGAGTATGAAAGAGAAAAAACAAAAACGAATAGCTGTGTACGAAGCGTGCTTACAACTTTTCAGAGATGCCACAGAATTTTATTTTGCTTTTTGTTTTGTTTTGCATTTCAGCTTCATTAGGTCGGAATTTTTTTTTTAACTCCCCAGGGTGAAATGCTGTATTTCAAAAGAACTTATTTATTAATCCAGAGTTATATATTTAATTTATAACTGAAACTGAGAACTGATCTGACCGCTAATTATTGTTGACCGAGTTATTCTCCGACAGTGATGTCGATCATTATCAATTCCTGTCAAATAAACTTCTAACTTAATTAAGAGCGTTGTTTTAGCGTTGTATCTGTCGCCAAATGTGGAATCCAACGCCCAACCCTTCGAAATGTGATAATTACACCTGCGAGCAACAATTTTTTATTTGTTTTGTTCGTGCTGTTTCTTGTACATAGGCAAAAGTATTTCGCGGGGGTAATCTTCATACATACTCATTACAACTTAAGAATTTCCCACCGACTAAAGCCCCGGCTAAACAATCAAACATTTTCATCCAACATCGGGTTGTTAACCACCTCTCTCAACATTGCATTTAATTGGTTTTCCATGTTTTATCTAGATCAAATATTTTCAACTAACAGTTCGGGTTACGAACAAATGTTTGTCCGTTAAGCCACCCAACGTCTTGTTTAGAAAACATGAAGTTGGATGAAAATGTTTGATCGTTTAGCCGGGGCTTGATTTCTTGTTGACCGACAACACGTCGGGTTGGTGCGCCATGTACCAAGTCCATTGTTAGTGTTTTGTTTTCTTCCACTGTGTTTGGTTCATTGTACCATTTAACAGTTAATGACTGGTCCCTTTGGGAACAGTGAATTTTGTTTCCCGAGAATCTCAATGTTTCCCGAGACGAAGTCGAGGGGAACATTGAGATTCGAGGGAAACAAAATTCGCTGTTCCCAAAGGGACCAGTCATTAAGTGATCTGTTATATAGCAAGACAAATGCTTGATAAAAACAAAAGCAAAGTTTGAAAAACGCGCTGAGATTCCAGCGACAACATTTGGCCACCTTCAACTGCACGCTCTGATCACGTGCAACAGCGGTCAACATTTCGCGGGTAACAGTGAACTGTTTCTCGTTTGACGTCATAGTTTTCGCTATGTTGCCTGCTCGTGGCATTTGGCGGGAAACAGTTTCATTGTTAGATGTCATGTGACCATGAACTAGCCAATGAATGGGCGCGCTGTAGCGGGAAAAACGCCAGCTATATAACAATCTGGGCCCAGTTGCTCGAAGCAGGGTAGCGCTAACCCGGGTTAAATACCATGACAACCTATAGATTTTAATACATCTTAACCAATGGTTAAGGCTAACCATGCTTCGAGCAACTCACCCCTGGTGTATTGTTTCTCCATTGTTGTACGCTTTGTGATGTCACCCGTGAACTTGTTATATGGTGCATGCCCCACCAGACGTGGCTGTTTTGGCTCACCTCTTTTCACGAAGAGAAAATACGCCAGTAACATGGGACGGCCCGGTGAAGAAACCATGGCACGCGATGCTCAACTCTGTCCAACTATTTCAGGCTTTATTTTCACTCCTTCTTGAATTGTGTTCATAATTGCGATGATCATTCACATATTCGTAATTGGTGAGTCACAAACAACTATTGTTTCCTCAGAGTAAGGTGAAGATTTAATGTAGTGAATAGCTCTTAGCTAACACGTGCACCCTGGTTTGTTTGAATTTGCTTGCCATTGTCTCTAAACCACCGTTTTGAATCAATTGAAATTGATATTCAAGGGCGCTAGGAGACAATTTATTTGTATTGAAAGCAAACGGCATATAAAACTTTTCCAATAATCGACGTCAAAATGTTTCGTAAATTCGAAAGCTATTCAAGTAAACAAGCAAAATTAAGTTCCCTTTCGTCAGCGATTTTACAGCATCTGCGCACGCGTAACAGAGGAATCCACTGGGACCTTGATGATTGCTTTGCAAGTTGTGAAAATCGTCGTCCTCTTTCTGCCCGCCTGAAAATCCCAAGTACTATTGGCTGGATAACGATCGAGATAACAATACAACGGGCAATGCCCCTAGTTGTTGAAAAGCCGAGTAGCAGTAGCAGCAGCAACACTTGGGGTCTATGACATAAGCGGCTTTATTATATGACTGGCTCTTTCAGCGGTCAAGATGAATCAATTCTCCTGCTGTGATTGGCTACCCGCGAGGTCAAGATGGAGCCATCTTGACCGCTCGGCATAGCCCGTTCGTCGCGCGTTTTACTGTCTTTTAATAGTCAATAATAGTCATTAATAGTCTTTTAATGTCAAATGAAGAATGATCCTCGCAGTTGTGAACGTATTTTATGCAATTGCGAAAAGAAGCCTGAAGGATCATTCTTCATTTGATTTCATTTCCGCAGTTCATATAATATGATTCATTTCATATATCATTCACAGTGTTCTTTGTGTCATACGGCGTGGAAACAAGGAAATTCCAACCAGGTGTTTTTTTGCGCTTCCCAGACTTCGCGCGGACAAGTGGGGCAAGAGAGAACGCCTTGGGACAAGGCTGCTCCTTCCCCACTTTTCAAAATATCCCGGATGTGCAAGTTTGAAAATATGGCTTGAACAATGGATTCTTATATGTTGGCTGTTTCGTCTAAAGATCGAAGAATCGTTTTTTGTTGCTTAAACAGCAAACAACATCATTTAGACACGGAAACTCCTCGATTATCATAAGGGCTGGAGGCAGAAACATCAGTCGTACGCCGGAGGAATTTGTCTGAAACGAAACCGAATGATGTAGTTCGTAAATCCAAGAGGAAATTGAAATGGCAGAAATCATTTTTGCTTTGATATCATTTGCCTGCACATATCTGGTACTGTTGCAAACAAGCATCTCACCTCTCACCTTTTGAATATCAAATTGCATAACAGCATATCTCAAATAGTGTAGAGTCTGCAGCTGACATAAATGTCATGAAATATTGTTCTCGTTGCACTTCGTCAGAGGCGTGGGTATTCAAGAAAGGGGCGCGCTGTGTATAAATATGAAATATAGAAAAAGCCAGCGGCAGAATTTGCCGAACTCTTGTGAGGAGGGCCATATTTCGGTGCCAAATTTCTCTCTCAACTGATTTTTCCGTCATTTTGAAGCCAACGCCAGACAAAAACAAACTTATTATAGAGGGATACCTTTACTCCGCCTTCAATTTTTTTCTTGGATTAACCATAAACAAAAGAGAAACATTAAATCATGACAAATTTTAGGATTAAGCTCGCCGCCTTTATCAGTTTTGCATCTTTATTATTGAATTTAACACGCTTTTGGATGTCCTTTCATTTATGACAAATTTTCATCCTATAACAAGCTTTAGAGGCTTCTGGTGTATTCTGTAATGCGAATTTTAATTCGCATTAGCAACTACTTAAAAGCAGTTGTTAAAACTGGGAACTTTCTCACACTAATAGTCGTTGTGGATTGTAATCAATGTACAACTCTTTGTAATCAGTATTCAAACAATTTTGAGACAATTTTTTTAAACATTAGATTCAAAGGCTTTTTCGTGTCGAGGCTTTCTATTTTATTATTATTTTTCTTTCACTTACAAGACGTGAAACGAGCAGGGCTGAGTTGCTCGAAGCATGGTTAGCGCTAAACAGTGCTTCGAGCACTGAACTGGGCCCTAGGACGCTAAACCATTATTATTTATGGGGAACTTGAAATTTAAATTTTCCTTCTTTGGTCTGGCTCTCTCGATTTTACACGGCCATTCGCAAGAACCTTTAGTCGTAAATAGTAAAGGACATATATTAAGGGCTTGAACATTCTCATAAAGAACTGATTTGAGAGACCTTCCGTCTAATTTTAAGTTTCCCACTAGAATACCTTATTAATTTAACAAGCCAAAATAAAAGCGTTATTAAATCCGTCCATCCGTCCATCTCGTAATGGCAAAGCTGTAAAAATTTTATACAAGAAATGCAAGCGGCAGGCGTAGCATCTTCACTAACAGAAACGAAAAGGTATTGCAAGAGTAAGTCATGAATAGGTCGCTACATTACAACTGTGGTGTGATATACAATTAACGACGCAGCAACGCAACGCAACGCGACGCCACAAGTTGAAATTTGCATTAGATCAGTTTCAAATCACGTAAACCAAGTTTGACATATTTTAGGGCGTTTTTGAACACAACATTTTAATTGTAGAATCTAAAATTCGCAGTTTTCTAGCTGTAATGTAGTTTTTCAAGAACGAACACCCCTACCTGTCCTACCTCTTCAATTTGTGTTTCAACCGCAGAACGGTAATTTGAATATGTTAAATTTTTAACCTCTCTCGTAAACAAATCACCTCGTTGTGTTTCTACCCCTGTCGAAAGTTTGAAATATTTCCTTTCCCCAGTCAAACCCATTCCTCAATTCACAACCACTTCATCGATAACATAACAAACTAGGTCCACGAGGAAAAAAAGCAACATCCTTTCTCGTATAAAATTAAAAAAGTCGTTATTTTTTGACTAAAGCGATGAAAATATCTTCCATGCAAATAGAGATTTGTTTCAATGTTTTTTCCTGTGGAGTTCAAAACTGAAATTTCTTACAGGGAATTGTTGAAATTAAAATTTCCTTTCTCGACATGGGCAAGTAAGAGATTTCTGGCCCCCCAAAACTGCCTTTTGCTGAAAAATAAAATGTGGAACAAGCACAATACAAGTCAGTTGCCATCGGGCTCGTTCGTTTTGTGGTTGTTTCCTCGGAGGTCCGCATCGCGTGTTGAAAACGAACGCTACGAACAGAAGCTCTCAAATCACCTCGCTGTTTTTAAAGATTTGGATTTGCTCAAGCTCTCGTGACAGAAAAAAGCGATCGCAATGTCTGCCGCGGCCTCGCACCCGAAATACATTGACATGATAATGAGTGCCATCAAAGCTCTCGCCGAGAAGAGCGGATCGTCTCGACAGGCTATCAACAAGTACATAGTGAAAGAGTACAAGCTGACGGAAAATAATCACCACAACGCTATGCTCAAACAGGCGCTCCAGCGAGGTTCTGGACCGAACGGACCGCTTGTTCATAACAAGGGAAAAGGTGCGGCTGGCTCTTTCAAGATAAAACCTGCTTCGGCAATACCTGCCAAACCGGCTGCGAAGAAGGCTCCGGCGAAAACAAGCGCGCCAAAGAAAGCACCCGCCAAAGCGAAAAGCAAGCCCGCGAAACCTGCCGCTGCAGCAGAGCCAGAGGTAAAGCCTGTTACAGCACCAGTGCTTAAAAAGCCCGCCAAACCTACCAAGGCAAAGGTCACGAAGGAAAAGAGCGCGAAAAAATCCAAAGCTGCCTCGCCAAAGAAGCCCAAAGTTGTCAAAGCAAAGAAATCGCCAAAGCCACCGACAAAGAAGGCTGTTTCCAAGAAGTGAACGCTTTTTTGATTTTATATCGAACTGTATTTAGTTAAGTGTTCAGAAGCTTGTAGTTGAGCTTTAATTTAAATTTTTTATGTGATTTTAACACTTTCAACATATTGCTGTGTACATCGAATCAAAAGTTATAAGTAGTATTTAACCAACCCTTTGTATAAACTTTTAAAATGAACAGCTTAAAGTACAGTATGGTGAAATACGAACGTCCCATTTTTTTAAAGTAAAATTAGCACAGCTGAAAAGAAATCTTAATCCTACTTGCTTTAGACTGAAAATGTAGACTGTAAATACAGGCACTCTGCATATTTGGATATTTGTACTGTAGAAAACCTGTTTTACAGGGTTTTTTCCACCGCGCGAGCTACGGAATCCCGAAAAAAGTTTTTCTTTCTATAAATTCTTTGTTTACAATACAAGTTGAATAATAAATCTCTTATTAGATATTTTGGCGTGTAGTATCGCGGAGTATTTGTACTCGTTGATTGTATTTTGACCCGCCTTACACGGGATCGTCAAAATACAGCACAACTGGTAAAAATAATACGCGATACTACACGCCAAATCATGTAATAAGATATATATTATTCAACACATTGTGACAATGTCTAAATATGGTCACAACGCGTTCAACATTACCCGCTGAATGTGATACCGAGTAAATGCGTGGAGTCTGTAATACATGTAACAAATGCAAAGAGTCGTTGATGTGCTTGTATTCTATATCATATTCAGACTGATGTGACATACAAGTAGAAGAAATTTGACACTTTCTGGACATCAACATCGCTAGTGATGGCCTTGGCATCTACAGAAAAGGTACTTTTTACCGGACAGTATATCAATTTTGAAAGTTTTGTCCCCTGGTGACACAAGATTTCCTGGGTTAGAGCACTGATTAGCCGCGTACACCGAATCTGCACTCCTAACAAAATTAAAACCGAGCTCAAGGTAATAAAAAAGTAATTATCGTGGAACGGTTTCCCTAAACGTATTGCGAACTTATTTATTGATCGCTTTACTACGGACGCACAGAATAACCAGAGGCTAAAGGCTCCAGATCATAGTACCAACGACACCTCCCATAACAGCCAGGCCTCGACTATCTGGTTGACCATCCCATTCGTTGGTGATCTAACAACACAGCTTGTTAAGAAACTTAAACGTAAGCTTCGGAGATGCCTCGTCGATCCGAAAGTGGACATCCGAATAAAACAGAAGACCACAAAACTATGTTTCTTCACAGACACTCATTAAGCCAATCAAGTGTTGTATGTAAATTAACTTGCCCCGGTTGCAATTCTTCGTACATTGTCAAAACGAACAGAACTCTGCTTGTCCGCACTCAAGACATGCGCTCATGGACAAAGAAAGCGCTTGTATAAACATCTGCGCTATCGTGATCAAATCAAACACATGATAGCTTTATACAACTTACAGGACATTTTTATCAATGATAACCCACCGTTCCACTCCAATGAACAAAGAATTTCTCACCCAAACCGTGCGTGACAACACAAACATAATAGACAGCGATGATAACTGGATCCTACTACTATACAAAGAAGCTTTCCATATCAAGCGTTCAGTACCATCTTTGAACATTGGTTTAAAAGCCAGTAGGGAATTTTGCCTATTCTCCTGATAGCATTTTCTCTGTTTTGCGTTCTCACGTGTATATTAATGCTAATGTACCATCCGATCACAGTATTTAAATTTCTGCTACCTGTATGTCACTTTTGTCTGAAGACGATATAGAATTATATCGAAATATCACAAGTACATCAACGACTCTTTGCATTTTAATTTGTTCATGTATTATAGACACAATACATTTACTCGGTATCACATTAATTCCTTATCTCACAAAGTTTTGCCGTATTTCATCATAGAACAGTTATTTACTGATGTATCAGTCAATTCCAAAAGCGCCCATCCCCACCCCTCCGGACATACCCCGGGTATTTGATCCGAAATTTGTCGCGCACGGTGGGGCATTTGACTATCGGCTAAACATTGGTCGGCGGTCGCCAATTAAAGGGTTTCGCGCGTCTTTCGCGCGCAAATATTCATTCATTCACCCCGGGAGCCGCTTCGCTCCCTTCACTTCAAGATTCCACGTAGGTTTTCCGTTGTTTACTAAATATACAGCTGATATACCTTTATTCAAAGTTTGGAGTGTCCACAAAAGAGATCGGAAAAGAGTTTTGGCGCACGATGTTTCGGATTGGGTTTGAAAAAGGTAAGCGATTTGAGAATAAAACATTCATTATGAGGGGAGCGTGCCCAAATGCTTCATGCAATGAGTGAAATGCTAT
Organism: Pachyseris speciosa; assembly: GCA_016490735.1. Lineage (NCBI taxonomy): Eukaryota > Metazoa > Cnidaria > Anthozoa > Scleractinia > Pachyseridae > Pachyseris > Pachyseris speciosa. The sequence goes on along the minus strand of JAEMWC010000199.1, from coordinate 528,266 downwards.
AGATTTACACTTGTTTTTCGCTTTTTGAGGCCCTGGCAGTGGGGCATTTGACCGTCTAAACTGGAAACACAGCGGGGGCATTTGATCAAAATTTTTCAAAAAAGTCAAATGCCCGGGTGTTCGCCCGGCAGAGGGGGATGAACGCTTTTGGGATTGACTGATACATAACTGGTTAACTTAACTTTAAAGCTTATATAGCGCATGCTTCATGACAGAATGATCGCATGCGCTTTACATTAATTAAAATACTAATAAAATTATCAATTCCTATAAGCTAAAATACATTGATTAAAATAGGTTGTAAGTTAACTTTAAATTTAAAACTACATGAATTCAAGTACCAATAAAATTGTCAATTCCTATGAGCTAAAAATATGCTTATTTAAAATACTAGGTTTTAAGTTGACTTTTAAATTAAATTATTAATTGTGGTGGCTTTCCTAATGAAAGAGGGAAGTGAGTTCCAAACGTGAGGAGCAGCCATACCAAAAGAACGGTCATCAAGTGTAGAGTAAGACTTACCTAAAGGAAAATTTCGCTCCGAAACAAACTAAACTAATACTCTTTTCAAAACTTTATTTACAGAACCCAAGAAAAACGATTGTTCTAATTAATGTGTATAAGTGGTTTGAAAATGTACATTAAACTGTTTTGGAAATCTGAGTCTCTTATCTGCGGATATAGTAGAAGAAGAACATAAATAAGACAATCAGATTGGCAGTGCTTCTACTGGCTTAATTTACACAATAGATAACCTTTTCCCGTAGTATCTGGCGAGAGTTAACAGCTAAGACGGTCATGGACTGTACCTACAACTAGGTCCCAGATCCCCTCGCTCAGGTGAAGACAAACGAAAGGGAGGAACGTGAGTTGCTATCCATGAGAATTGAGACTGGTGTCTTTTTTAACTCTTGGATGCGCGCATGCGCAGGAACGAATTATTGTGATGGTGGAAAAGCTTGTTGAACGGCTAGCCAGCAGGAACCCTTGTAGCAAATCGATATCAAATGTTCGGCAATGCCGAAAGCCGCATTGAATTAGTCGTATAATACCTCGGTGAAAAACAATAATAACAACAACAGAAAATATAATCCCTATTGTGAACGTATTTTCAAATCTTTTCCGACATTGCTTCGCGAAGGGGCCATCCGACAAAAGACAAGTAAAACAAAACAAGCTTCTGGTTCACGGAACGCCGATGGATCGAAAATTGGCTTCTTTGAAAAACATTTGAAGAAGGTCAACAGTTTCAGTCTTATTTTAATCTGTTCATAATATTTAACTGACAAAGGTTACGCTGTTAAACGGTTAAGAAAATTAGTTACGTGAGAGTCAAATAGCATGTTGTTTTCAAGCCAATAAGTGCGCTGATTTGCATACCCCAATCAGTCGGCTCAAAAGCTGTGAACTTATGAAACGGCTTGTTCCGACATTGAACTCTCCTTTCCTGAAAACATTTTCAACGTAAAATTAAAAGAATTAAATGGGAATAGAAAAAAAAACCGATGGTCAACGACAGTGGTGCAAGAACTTGTCAAAAATATGAAAATTTAAAGTGTAGTTATTCTTATAGACCGCGAGCGGTCGTCCTTTGTTCCTCAGAGCCACGCGGGGCGTGCGAAAAGTTAAAAGTATGCAAATTACTGGCGCGCGTTATCGCATTTTACCGTGACGCAAAAGAAAAATAAAGAGACTGCTTGCAGTCTATTATTTTTATACGAAGCTTGTATAAGTTTCATGATATCCGATCACCACACGTGCAAGGGATGTTTAACGCAGTCCTCAAAAAGAGGATTTCATTTTGCCAATATTTACAGGATCCAACAAAGCAAAACAATGACGAAGTGTGGTGCATTTTCAATTTTATCCTCTAGTTTTATCCTTGGTTTAAAAATTTTCTCCCTTCAAATCTTTTAAATTAATTAGCATACATTACCATACCCAAACACAAAGGGAGGAAAATTAAAGCCAAGCATAAATTAAAATTGGATCAAAACAAACAAACAAACAACAACAACAACAACTTTATTTAACCACGGGGCTCTTTTCACTAAAGAGTGCTCTCCCAAGGAGCAATGCACTTTAACAATAAGTTTCATATAATAATTTATAATAGTTCAACCAATACCATTACAATCATGAAATTATCTAATTATTAAAATACAAGAGAGAAATAATTCGAAATAAAAGCCTACCTAACCTTCACTAATTAAATTAAGAAAATTATTTAAACTAGTAGCCTGCTTAGCCTCGACCGACAGACTATTCCATAAGCCCGGCATAGTAAATCGAACCCAATCGAAATAAATTTCAATCGAACTCAATCGAAATCAGTTCATCGTTCGACTGAGTTCGGCAATCGAACGAAATCGAACTCACCGAAAAGAAAAAAAATCAATCGAACCCAATCGAACGTTCGAATTTCGAACTCGTGATTCAATCAGCTCTCCTTTTTTCCACAAGAACAATGCTTTGTCATCCTCAAGCAGTTCACTCTAGAGCGCGAGGCAAGATAACTCTTGACACTCAAGAAATAAATGTATACGAACATCTGATCTTTTACTTTGATTTTGACCTGGGGACAAAAATAATTTTACTGTCGCATTTAATATTTATCCTTTCTATCATGGCAGTACGATGCTCCCAAACGTCCACTGAATATACTGACGCTCGTTCACCTCTTACTCTCGAGGTCACTGTTAATTGTCCAAGATGAATTTGAGAGAATCATGCATATCGTTAGTAAAATATTTTTCATAATCATCCATCTACTGTATGCCGTTGCCTGTGTCGCGGTTAGTAATTTGCTTGTATTTTTGCATAAAAGTAACCCTTCGAGTTGTCGTTCCGCAATTGTAAGTTAGCTAAAAAAGGAAAGGGTACAACAATTTCGGAATACGCCCGCGGGAATAATGATAGCTTTGTTCTGTTCTGTTCTCTTAAACTACCGTTTATAAATGGGGTTACTGTTATTGAATAAATTGTAAAAAAAAAAAAAGCACAAGAAAAACCTGCTTTGATGGGCTTGCTTTGTATAGGTTTACCAGAGCCAATCGAACTGTGTTCGATTGAGTTCGGTTTCCGAACTCAATCGAACACAATCAGACGGATTGAGTTCTATTTGTTCGATTGAATTCGATTTGTTCGGAAATCGAACTCACTGAAAGTCTGGTGTTCGATGTCGTTCGATTGCCGAACTTAATTGAACTCAATCCACGGATTAAGTTCGACTGCTGTTTATCCTGTTTGTCCTTTCTTTCAACAACGCCCTAGTACAGTACCGTCAGTACGGCTTCCTGACGATCCTCGGCCTTCCCTTCAGCTCACACCCTCCGACGATAAGCTGCTAAGAAACCAGACTGTTTCAATTGATCCAGTTATCTACTTTCGACAATTGGCTTATTTTATTAAAGTGGAGCCCCGATAATGATGACCATCGTATCAACTGGGTGGTCGTGTGGAGGGGTTCCATTGCACTGCTTTCAATGCACCACAGCCGGGGTAGTTTTGGCATCATAAGCGTGGGCTCACTGCGTCCGTTGATGCTATACACAATGCGCTCATCCTTATACAATCCCCTTGACCAGGTGCACAGTCAATCCTCGATTGACAATGCATACACGTGAAACAGACATTAGACTAAAAATAACAGCTAACATTTGAATGGTTTGATGTGGGACACTTCTAATGAAAGTTTTTGTTAAAATGCCGCCGTTTATTGTTTGCGACGCGATTCATTTGAAAGATATAATTGACACAAATTAGTTTTTTTTTTTTATAGTACAACGATTTACGCTGATCAAGCGGTAAAAGAGCGAGACGTATGAAGAGGTTATTTGCATTAAAATGTCCTTTATATTGAGTGAAAGGTTTTAAAATCATCATTAGTGGATTTATTTCGTCTCCCCAGCCATTTAGAGGTAGACTATTTACCATAATCTTTACACTAATTTAATTCTCAGCATCATAAAAATTAACTGTTAATTTAACATTTGATGCAAGTTACAGATACCCACCAGAACCATTTTGTTCATTGAAAAGAAGAAATACAGACATCTCTCGGTCAATCTGATATTCATTCTCAGAATTGATCACATCGGCTGAAAACTTTTCCGATAATTTTCACACCGCTATATTAAAAAGCCTCCAAAATGATGCCAAGTCGGGTAGCCACGATCTCGGAGACCACTGCACTCTCCATCATCTGTTTCGTGGCTCTAACTGGCAACGTGAGCCTATTCTTCATCGTTTACAAGAACAGAAATCTTCGCACCATCACGAACATGTTCATCTTAAACCTGGCAGCGGCAGATATCTTGGTGTCAGCACTAAGCATGCCAGTTACCGTGGTGACGATTATCAAGCAGCGCTGGGTGTTTGGCGACACCGCTTGCATGGCGCTCGGGTTTTTCACCATTTTGTCGTTCATAGCCTCCGTTATGTCGCTTGGTATGATCGCCATTAATCGATACTTTTACATCGTCAAGTGGAAGACTTACAACTATACCTTCGCAAGAAAAAAAGCGATACTATGCGGAGTCGCAGTCTGGGTCATATCAATATCTCTGGCTTCGCCCCCACTTTTTGGTTGGGGTGAATACAGCTTCATTCCAGGGAAATCTTACTGTTTTGTTGACTGGCCTTCCAATATCTACTACTCGTATTTCATGATTGCAGTCTGCTTTTTCGGACCTCTATCGGCCATGGCCTTTTCTTATTACAACATCTTGAAGTTCACGAGCGACGCGAAAAGAAAAATTGCCGCTGCACGTAATAACCTGACACCTGCCCCACAGGTTCATGGCCCTACAACAGCAGATGAAGCACAAAGCAGCAACAGTCCAGAAATAGTAAAAGACGGCGACATCGAGGAGGAAGAATCGCATGACAACATGCAAACGAAAAACAATCCAGACGATGAACTCTCTTGCGACCAAGTTCAAAGAAAAAAGATGGCTGCGCCAAATAAGTCGAGAGAGGACGTCAAGTCGAAACCGCGTGAGTTTGAAGTTACCCCGGAAGAAGCCAGAATAACAAACACGTTTCTTTTGGTGGTTGCTGCGTTCATAATTTGCTGGGCACCATTCGTTGTAACCATGTTTTTTGATATGTACTATCCCAGACCGCTACCGCGTGCGATAGATTTTACATCGCTACTGCTTGGGTATCTGAATAGCGTGTTCAATCCCATATTGTACGGAGTGCGCAATTCGGCTTTTAAACAAGGATTTTTAAATCTGTACTCAAGACTATTACCGAAGCCGTTTAGATCTAGAAACGTAACGAAAGAAATCGGCAAACGGCAAGGGGGCAGAAGTGGCTCCCGCTTCAACTTGGAGGATAGGAACGAACACAACCAACTGTAAACCAGGTCGCGAAACTGCCAAGATCCAAAAATGGCTCTCCGCAGCTTACAGGTGGAACTTTTATTAAATATCTAGAAAACAAAAGAAAAAGAAAAAAACCGACTTCGTTTCATCTGCACTGTAATTTACCTCATACAAATTCTATGTTCTATTCCGCGCTATTGTTAAGTTGAAGGAGACTGATTCAGCGGCGAGTTTGCGCGTAATTTCCGTGGCTTTCTGCCAGTGTTAACAAAGGTTTCGCTAAAGACCAAGGCTTATTCGCCGATCAAATGAACGATACTGTAGCTCAAAATGAGCGCACCATTAATTATTTTTATTTTATATTATTTCTCAGAAACGTTTTTCACCAAAACATTTTAGCTTGCAAGCAGTAAGCAGAAAGCAGGACTGATTTGAG
>JAEMWC010000199.1:485000-517500 GCA_016490735.1 Pachyseris speciosa | reverse complement strand
GTTTCGGTGCTGCGTCGATTCCAGCAATAGGAAAAGCGTGGTGAAACTACGCGAGCATATGAGGTTAAGGTGGGACTTAAGGTGAATTGGAGTGAAATTTTAAGGAGTTTAAAGAAGGGATTAAGATGTACAAAAATGTTTTGAAACACCACCAGACAGTTGACACCCCACAAGGGCACTGAAGGTTGCTGGGGAACTGCTTTGGTGTCCATCTACTAATTTTCCACTTCAAACTCCAATTTTAACCTTCATTAAATCTTCAACATTCCCTATTTCCCTAAATTTAACAAATCCTTCTAGAAAAAGCATATCTTCGCAAATATGCCCAAAAATCACCAAAAAATCCACAAAATATCCCACAATACAGCTTCGTGGCATGAGCATAGGGATTTTGGATTGCTTGAAACGCGAACGAGATATTAGCGTCAAATCCATGTCAAGCGACCCAAAAACGGTGTTTAGGTTAAGTCCCTCCCTTAAAGCGGATTGTTATGTTTATACTACGAGACTTCTGTTGTCTTTAGATTAGATTTCTTTAACGATTACGAAACAGTAGTCATGGTGGGGATTAAACCTTAGATTTCGCTACACTCTTTTAAACATGGTAACTTGATGTTTCAAAGACTTGTAGGAAACTGTCCTCTGATTGATTCGAAAAGACGTAAAACGTAACCCAAATACAAAAATGCACGCTGTCCTAATGACAACAGGTTTCAAATGTCAGCAGCAAACATAATAATCTTGGAGCGATGGGGACGCGCGCAGGCGCGAGGATGTCATTCCTTTCTTTGTTTCACGTCTCGCGCTCGCGTGTAACACTTCGGGACGTGCTTAGTTGGCTTTCTTGTCGCTGCGGATTCGGATTTTTGTAAAAGATATCTGCGGATTGGCGGAATTGCGAAAAATTAGCACGGATCGACGGATTTGCAGACCCCTATTCACCCCCCCCCCCCCCTTCTATCTATAGCTATGTGCAGATTCAAATTGGAGCAGTAGATCTGATGGTCATCGGCATAGGCAGACAACTGAGATTTAACGCCAGTGTAGAATAAATCATTTTGATACACGTTCCACAACAGTGGTCCCAAGGATGACCCTTGCGGGCAGCCTCGTTTGACAGCTTTCCAAGCACTTGTGTAGTTGCCGACTCTTGTGCTGTTTTCTCGATCATCAAAATACGATCGCATTAATCTCAAGGCGGGGTCAGACAGTCCATATGTTTTCAACTTCGACAGCAACAAATTCGGATGTAATGAGTCAAAAGCTTTGCTCATGTCTGTGGATAGTATCACTGATGCATGCCCTTTGTCTGCCGCATGCTTCCAGTCTTCAGTAAGGCGTATCAAGGTCGTTTCGCAGCTGAAGTGTTTGCGGTAGGCTGATAAAAAGGTATCAAGAATTGGCTCAAACATTTCACTTAGTTGTCTGCATATTAGCTGCTCAAAGATTTTATCAACTGCAGTTAGCACAGTTACTGGTCTGTAATTGACTTTGTCTAAGGGGTCTTCCTTTTTATAAATCGGGATCCACTCTCCTCTTTTCCAGGCACTGGGCCAACGATTTTCCTCAATGGCCTGATTAAATATAGTAGTCAGTGGTGTTGCTAGCAGTTCTGCTGCCATTTTGAGTACTCTTGGAGGTAACATATCATACCCTATTGCTTTATGGGGATTAATTTCTCTAAGTGCTGCGAGGACTTCATTCCTGTTTAGTCTTCTGAAACTGAATGTATTTGGATCGTGCCTGGCGGTTATATTCGAGACAGTTTGATGTTGATAACATAAAGCCTCTGTTAGACCACACACGTCCGTCCCACCAATATGATCAGCTATCGAACAAAAGTACTTGGTAAATTCTTGTGCCACAAGATTCTGGTCCTGATGTGTTACACCTTCGATATTAAGACAGATTATACTTTTGTCCTTTTTTTGGTTTGGTCCTGAGGAACGGGGTTATTGTTCATGTCCTCGCATATGGCATTCCAATAATTCTAAATCGCCTTTCTTCTTAGTCGTGTAGCATTATTGCGCCATTTCTTCATTAATTCCATGTTTTCTTTGGTTTTGCTTTGACTGAATTTCTTGGCATACTTTCTCTTTTTCCGGATGGCTTCCTTCCACTCACCCGTCATGTATGGTACGTCTATCTTCCGTGCTTTTATTCTCTTTAATGGTAGGTGTTTATCCACAATCCTCATTAATTCCGTGTACCAATTATCATATAGCTTATCAATCCCTGTCACATTTTGTTTAAACCATACTGCTTCCTCCAGATCCTTTTTGAATTCTTCCATATCTAGATTTTTAAAACTTCTGCAATTAATAATGGCTGCTGTGTGTTTTTTAACAGTTTCCTTGAGAAAACCATACACCATACAATGATCAGTCAAGCCAATATCACTGACGCCAGCATTTTTAAAAATATCCGGTTGGTTTGTCAGGATTACGTCCAAGAGCGTCTGTGATGTATCCGTGATCCGTGTGGGTTCAGTAATTAGGCATGTCAGCTCAAAAACTTCCTCAATGTCTCTCAGCAGCTTTGCCTCTCTTCCATTTACCTTAAGTTTATCCATGTTTAAATCTCCCATGATGATAATCGTGGAAAATTGCATTGTGGCCCACATAAGGCATTCATTGAACTCTTTTTCCAGTTCTGCATAGTAATTGGTCCCTCTACAATGCGGAGGTCTGTACAATCCCAGAATAATTGCATTTGTGTTATTTAGCTCGACCTTTACGGCCAATACCTCTATCAGCTCAAGTACAAAAGGTACTCTAAGTTTTTTTGAAGGTATTTGCGATGCTATGTAGGTTAAAACTCCTCCACCACCCTTTGCCCTATCCTGGCGATAGATCTTGTAGTTCGGGAGACTGAACTGTGCATTCGTGTAGGTAGAATCGATCTTTGTTTCTGTCAAAACGATGATTCCTGCTTTAAGTTCACTGTTAATTACCTTTAGTTCATCGAACTTGTTCTGCAGACTATTGATGTTCAGATGGAATAATAGTTGTTGATTAGGATGTTCCCGTTTTAAATCTACAAGATCTTGTAACGGGTCTTTCTCCGACTCTCGAGTTGGTGTCAGCGGACCTGTGTCATCCGAGTCAGATGAATAATATGTCGATCGAGGGCTTATAACATTTGGAAGAGAGTTAAAAATACATTTTTGACAATCCCATGATCTTGTTCCTCCTGTTTGTAGGAGAGTGAACTCTTTCGCTGTGACGCCACCGCACTTAATATGAAACCACATTCGACAACTCTCGCACCGAATGGCTCGATGGTTGACAGCTATTTTTCTGCTGCAATTATTACACTTCATCGTACCAGCTTCTGCATGCTTCGGTCCTGGATTTGGGCTGATATCACCAGCAATGATCAATCTCGCTAACCGTAGACTCGCCACTGTATTTGGATAATATTTCATTCTTGCAGAAAAGTATGCCCTTCTTCGTGGTCGAATGAAACCAAGATGGCGGACACTTAGCCATGAGCTTCGCATTACATGTAAGCACAGAACCACCACTGTAAATAGCTGTCGCCTGAAAATTGTTGGCCGACCGTCTAGAATAGCCTCCACTGTTTCCTTGACAGTCGTGGGTCATTTGGACTAGAACTGCTAAGAAAAAAACTACTATACTCGAAGAGCGTCGAAAAATACGTCCTCCCGCCATGACGACCGCTGACCTAACACTGGTCAGTTTCGTTCTTGTCCAAACTCAAAAGGCCATATTTGGTAAAAATCGCTACGTTTCTTGCGTTTATTGGATATCCAAATTTAAAGGACATCCCATTTTGTGCTCACAACTGACAGTTAAGGCAATATTCGTGCGATTGAGAAAGTTGCAATGTTTTGAAGCATGGGAGTCTTGTGCGGCCGGTTTTGGCCGGCACGGGCGCCAATGGGTTAATTGGTAATAAGACTTCGTGTCGTCCAATACGGTCTGCAAACATACTCGTGATAAACAAATCGGACGATTTTGTTACCACTCGTATGATTACAGACCGAATTGGACTCCACTCAGTCCTATTACCATTACTAACCTTGGCAATTGCGCTTCAGTTATTTTTAGATGACTTAGATCATTATCTTCTTAGCAATAGACAATATTCGTATTCTCGGTAATGAACTGGATCTAGCATGAAGTCGAGGCTCATGCAGGGAAATACAGATTCCACAGCAAGAGCCTCCACTTCATGCTAGATCCAGTTCATTACCGAGAACGCGAATATTGTCTATTCAAGTGACGTAAATCGAGCTTTAACTAAAGAAGAACTGAATTTAGAGCGAGATTGATCTGGCTTTCCTCGGTGCGACGAAATCTAAGGAACAGCGCCAATAATGTTTTCTCCACGACCAATAGTGTCATCTAACACTGGCTTTCCCAGTCGTGTAAAGGAGTGATACCACAACCTCAGTAGTTTGCATCACAGTTTCTTCTCTTAAAATTCACGAACGGAAATATGTATTACCGAAAGGAAGAGCTCAAGGGGCACACACTTCCCAAAGTGTGGAGTCTCACGAGCGAGCCTAGACTGCAAAACAGCCGTATTTTTCCGTTGGTCGAATGCGAGGTCTCATCAAGTGAAAGGTCGTGAGCGAAGGTGAACACGTAGAGTGAGGCTCGCACGCTAAGTGCGCGATGATTCGCGCCTTCAGAAAACGAAACGACTGTTTGCCATTGTCGTCCCTCGAGTCTTCGCTCCGTACTGCGCAGGCTTGACGAAACGAGAGACTCTCGAAATATCCGATTGGTTGACGATTCTGATTGGCTTTTTCAAACAATTCAAATAAACGGAAGTAAAACAGAACTCTTACAAACCCTCTGAACCCTAAGCATGCGCAGTTCAACCGGAAGTCCGATATTTTCGGACTTTCAAATCGGATCTTTCCAGGGTCGTTCGTTTCCCGACCGCTGGTCAAGGGGAACGAAGACCCTGGGTACGAGGTTGCTGTTTTGCAGTGTAGTTTACGCCTTGCGCATCGGGTATGTGATTTAAGACTCTCCTTGCAGCCTCACTTCATTTCTTCGCACATCGAAGACAGCTCGGTCAAAAACGTCACAAGTTTGTATTTATCTTGTTTTGCCGTCTACAGGCGCCGTAGACATTTTTCATAATAGCGGACGGGCCGGACGATTTGATTTTCTTTTGTATGCATGTTAATTAGCCCTACTAACCTCACTTCAAAGTAAAATTTCTTTTGAAGTTTGTACATGCATGCTAACGAGGCTAGTAAGGCTAACTACAATAAAAAAAAGAATAATTTGTTTGGCGCCATCATAAAAAAGGTCTATTATACGAAGCAATTTGTTCTTGACCTTGCAAAGAAAGCAATGCTCTTGTAAGCATTGTACTGCGAGTTGTAGAAAATGTGGCACACGCTACAACACATCTCCTAACACTGTGTTCAGAAATCCAAGTGCCACTGACCTCTTGTGCACTTCATCCATCTCCTGTTCTTTCTCTCTGGTGACTCGTTCGACTTCAAGTCTGTGGCGAGCTTTCATTTCACTCAGTTCGGTTTTCAAACGCTTGTTGTCCTCGTCAGTCGTCACAAGCCTGGTGAATCGAGACAAGTTCCATAATCAACTTTGTTTAACCCTGGTCAGACACTGAAAAGTCTAGCTGCGTTCTTGATGAAACAGTCACTTACAAATTTGGAGTCCAAAGAAAGCAAAAACGAAAACAAGATTTTAGTCACTCCATCTTAAAGGAGCTACGTTGCATTTTGAAAAGTTTATTAATTTAGCCTCAATTTTTCAAAAAGTTAATTTATAATCCGTTTCAATCTTCTCCATCCTTCACCATCCTCGCCATATTTGCATTTATTCTTGTCTCTTTGGTGCTTATCGTCCCTGACAAATTGTTACTTCACTGTTTCCCATTATTTAAAGGATTTTTTTATGTCTCTAATAATGACCCAACATATCGTGACCGAGCTCCTTTAAAGCTACGGAGCAGTACTTTCGCGGGGTGTCTGCTAATTGTGTTGGGGGACGGGGGGGTAGGGCAGCTGTGGAGGGCTAAACAGTTAAATTACCAACCTGTCAGCAAACTCCTGCCGAATGATGTCTGCAACTTTTCCTCTTTCTTCTTGGAGTCTTTTGGTCACCTTGTCGATATCTTCCATTTCGCCGTCCTTTTGTTTCAACATGCTTTTTAAGCGCGCATTTTCTCCATCCACTTCGGATAACCGAGCCTAAATTAAAATCGCAAATAAGACAGGTGCGTTATTCGCGCGTCACAAAAACCCTTCTTGATCTGGCTGACGTCTAATTTCTTCTTCTATTCCTGCTTTTTGTACAAACGAAGAGTTTACCACTTGGAAAAAGTTTGACAAGTTACCTTTCTCCTTTAACCGTCATCCAAATTTTTCTACCCCCCTTGCGGACATTCCGTCATGTTAAAAATGGGGCAAACATGACAAAATATAGTGCGAAATATAGCGTGAAAAAAACAGAATTCAATATCCAGAAATATGCAAAACATCTGAAGATCTTTTGTTAAGCTATGAATGGTAAAGTAAAGACACTGAGCCAAACAATTTTCTCTTTACGAAATTGACTCTGAACGTTTTATCCAGGTTCTCAATTTTGTAAACGCGCTTTTAATTTTCCATACATTTTCTCTAAACATTCTCGATACGGACATGAGAAATTAAAAGCTTCCGATTCCACCTTCATTCCAAAACTTCGCAGAGAAAAAGTCTGAACCTGGTATCCTAAGTTTCGAATTCAGACTTTGTCGAGATTTGCATGCATTGCTGTAATCAGTGCGCAATTTGAACTACTCGATATGGCAGAAGCTGCCTCCTCCAGACGCCAACGCAAGGCTCGATTCCCGCCGCTCACTCGGGTCCGGCCACGACACCATCTGCACCGCGCTCGACCAAAGAGGGGACAAATGCTTTTGATCCTAGCCTCACCTTCATGCCGTTGTATTTTTCTTGCATATGTCGCTCGGATTCTTCAAGCTCTCTGAGTTCTGACTCGTACTTATCTCTCACACGCCTGGAAACAGGTAAAGACAATGCAAACATATAAATAATGAGTAGGTGCACTCATTATGACTTTCATATATTCATTCTCATATACATGTATTAATCAGTCACGGATATATTACGAAACAACCAAATGACCAGCTCCCAGTTGGCTTGTTAGCTCAGTTGGCAGAGCACTGCAGAAGTATCGCGGAGGTCGTGGGTTCGATTCCCGTACAAGCCTTTTTTTTTCAGGCTTTATTTTCACTACTGTTCAGTGCTGTCAACAAGGGCCGGTAGCCGGCCAAAACAGCCGGCTACTGGCCAATCTTCGGCCGGCTACTTTCGTCTCACTTTACTGTTAACTTTGGTAAGAAACTTAAAATAAGGAAAAGATCCAACAAAAATAATTGTGAGACATCCGCCTCAAACGTCTGAGTCGAAATAAAGGCGCATTTCAGAAGTTTTAAACGTGTTTACCTTTGCCACGCGCGATGGAAATTGATCGAAGGGGTCGTGGAACGCCTGGGACATTTTCACAGTACTAGATCCCAGGCTATCGCATGTGCCAAAATGGCGTCCGCACCAAAGAAACCGAGGCAGACATTGCTGAGCACGTTTTTTCACTCTCCGTCGAGTGAGCAAAGCAAAGGTAAGGACCTTTTTATTCATTTTCGCATGTATTGCATGCATAATGAAAAACCTTTGTATTTCTGTGATTTTAACGCTTCAAATCATGATCTGCATAAAGCACACTTACAGATTTCTTTGAACCGGGTTCTTACTCAGTAGAGCAATCACCAGTAATGTAGTTGTGGTAGCACTTAACTTTGTTGGCTCCTTTTACTGGAAATATTGAAACAATATCAAGTGCCAAGCTGCTTAGTTCTGTGAGAGACAACTTTTGGACTTGCAGTATTTCCTTATTGACAGAAAGCGAGGATTCTGTTAAGCTTACAAGTATACCTGGTGGTACGTTGGCGTACGAAGACACAGTGTGTTTTGGTGTCAGAGAGAGTTTCAGTCACAGGACTGTTGTTTAAAAACACGAAATCTTAATTATCTTTAATAATTCCTTTGTGTTGGATTTTTTCAAAACACCACAGGGAATGAAGGAGGATGTAATGAAAGTACACAGCTTCAAAGTGGTGAAGCTGCAGTTGGTATGAATCATTTCTTGAGTACTATTTGTTCCAGCGCATAAGGTGGTACAAAATATAACAAGAATAACCATGGCTTATTATTTTTCTTCAGCAGCAGACCCTGTGGACACCGAAAACAAGCCAACACATCATTCAACCAAACCTGTCCCTACTTCTCGTGCAATTGAGCTAATAAGCCAGTATTTTAAAGAGTCACCAAAACTTCACTATTTTTATAAATGCAAAGAAGGTTGTAAGAAATTATGTGATGGTCGTTTTAAGCATGAGTGGATTCTTGATAGAGAAATTGGATATTGTGAGAAGACCGGTTTGTGGTGGCTGGTATATGAAGAGGGGAATGGTATGTTTTGCCTGTTGTGCAGAATGCACGATTGTGAAAATCCATTTAACCATCAAAAGAAGTTTAACCAGGTCCCTGCTGTAAGATTTAAAAAGAGTGCACTGGTTGGAAAAGATGGACACAGTGGCTCACAACAACATGAGATGGCCATCCAGAGGGAGCACAATAAACGAGTGTCGTACTTTCACAAAGAGTTCGAAACCCAGCTACAGACAAAAGATTCAGTGTTGCACCATGCTTTCCTGTCAGCATATTGGTTGGCCAGAGAAGAAATTGCTAATCGCAAGTTCACATCTTTGTTGGAACTAGAGGAGATTCTTGGCGTTCCCGAAATACGTCGTTTTGATCACAGATCTCAGGGTTCACAACGAGAATTGTTTTTTGCTGCTGGGCCAAGCTTTGAAGGATGAAATAGTAAAGAAGGTAAAGAACGCAAACAGCTACGGCCTGATGGTGGATGAAGCCACCGATGTCTCCGTGGTAGAGCAGCTGATATCTTTTATACAGTTTGCTAACCCAGAGACGGGTGTACCAGAGGTCCATTTCCTGTCCATTCAGGATGTCCTGGAAAACTCAACATCAGCAAATGCAGCGACCATTGTGAAACTAATCAGAGAAGAATTGTCAAAAGATGGTTTGGATATCAACAAGCTTAGCAGTCTAGTCAGTGATGGGGCAAGTGTCATGACAGGCTCTCGCAATGGGGTGGCAGCCAAGCTGAGGGAAACAGTCCCAACTCTCATTAACATCCACTGTATCTGCCATCGCCTCGCCCTTGCTTGCAATGATGCAAATGACAGCCTGACCCCAATATCGCAAGTAGAAACTGTCCTTCGGCAGCTGTGGAGTTTCTTTGAAAACTCCGCAGCAAGGTCAGCAGTTTACGTGCAAATTTCCTCTGAGATGAAGGAACTTGAAAGCATGTCTGAAAAGAGCAAAGAAAAACTCGCAACAAAGGTACAGAAAGCCTGCAGAACAAGATGGCTATCTCTGGATAAGTCTGTAGAGAGTGTATGTCGAAACTTGCCAGCCCTTCTTCAGACCTTGCGATGGTACCAGAACAAGGACTCTAACCCTACAGCTATAGGCCTCCTTAAGAAGTTGAAGAAACCTGATTTCATTGGTGTTCTGTATATCTTAAAAGGTGTTCTGCCTGTGCTCTCGACTCTTAGTAAGGTGTTTCAAAAGGGCTCCATATCTTTTTCTCGTATTTCTGCTGCCATCAAAGCATCTAAAGATTCGCTTAACAGGCTTGTTCAAGAAAACATCACTGTCAAAGAGTTCCGAAAGGAGACAACTGGAAAACTTGCTTGCCTAGAGTTCGGTGAAGACAAGATTAAAGCAGCAGAGGCAAAGATGCACGACCTATGCTCCCAATATGTGACAGCCTTGACAGACAATATAGACCAACGCTTCCAGCACTCTTTGCCAGTCGTTTCATCCTTCCGTATCTTCGATCCACTTTCCGTGCCTATTGCAAATCCCGAGTTTGTAGGATATGGACAAAACGATATCCAAACTCTTGCAAATCACTTTTTTAGTGGAGATGAGAACAGCAGCAAACGCCTTAAACTGGAAGCTGAATGGAACAACTTCAAGTATGAGCTGTCTGACTGGAGTAAGGACCATCCGGCTATTCCTTCGCCTTCTACAACTTCCACAGAATGGGCCCTACAGAGGTTCCTAAGGCACAAAGAATCCTACCGTAGAAGTTATCCCTTGCTGTTACAAGTCGCAGAAATCTGCCTCTCTATGCCTGTTTCAAATGCATGGCCGGAAAGGGGGGCCAGTGCCCTAAAGCGCCTAAAAACACGCCTTAGAAATTCCCTGAAGGAAGAGATGCTCGAAAGTCTGCTTCATATTTCCATAAATGGGCCCCCAGTAAAAGAATCTGAAGCTGTGATTAACAAAGCAGTGGCGTTATGGAAGGAAAAGAAGCACAGAAGAAAACTGCCACAGTCTTCTCGTCTTCAGCAAAATGAAAGGGCTATGCCAAATGCACGAGAAGAGCAGGAAGTGGAGAAAGGAGAAGGAGGAGCCGGCGGCACACAAGAAGAAGAAATACAAGAACTGCCAAGTTCTAACCAAGGGGAACTTAATTGTCTCGCACCTTCCACCCTAGGGCAGGAAGAGGAAGTTGAACAACTTGCAAAGGAACTTGATCTCACATTCTCGTCAGAAGAAAGTGTATATGAATTCGATATGGACAACTTTCTGTAACTTTCAGTGTTGTTACCAATTAGTGTACACCAGGTCGCCAAAGGGCAAAGTCAAAAGGACAACATGAACTTAAAACATTGAATGTATTTTCTTGAATCAGCATTTGAAGATTTATCATTTCATTCTTTTCTAAAAGCCAGTGATTGAGATTTTGAGGAAAAGAACGGTTGTAATAAACATAGAACATGGTTAATATAGTCTTAATTTTGCTTGTTCTTAAGGCCCAAATACTGTCTGGAAAACGTTGAAAATAGCATTTCCAAGCATCTAAATTTAAAAATTTTCTGGGGGGGCATGCCCCCAGACCCCCCTAGGAAGCTCGCGCCTTCGGCGCTCGCAAAGTAGGCTGCCGCCTACTTTCCCAGTGGGGACGTCTACTTCAAAACTTATTGACAGCACTGCTGTTTAAAGTGCACCTAAACCCCAAAATATTTTTTTCGCTTAAATAAATCTTTACACCTGTTCGAAACACACTGCGCCTTTTTAAACCAAATCTTGTCGTTTTATAGGCTGTAAAAGTTACGAATCATCTGTCCCACGACCGAGCTAGTAAGGGGCATGGGTCTATTCCTTACATGACGTCACAAACTGCTTTGCATGCATGTTTATAAAAACTTAATGCGATGGAAATCGGTTTGTGACGTCATGTAAGGAATAGACCCATGCCCCTTACTAGCGCGGTCGTGGGACAGATGATGGCTAAATTTCGTAACTTTTGCAGCCTATAAAAAGTCAATATTTGGTTTTAAAAGGCTCAAAACGGCGCAATACGTTTCGTACAGGTGCAAAGATTTATTTAAGCGAAAACAATTTTTTGGGGTTAGGTGCACTTTAAGTACTCATGTTAGCCAGAACAAATATTTCGTCAACAACAAAAAACAATTTTCTCCGCTTCTCTCGATTAATAACAAGATTGCATGCCTGCACGATGACAAGCACTTTTGAGAGGCAAAGGTAATTAAAGAGAACGGGTCAGGCCACATGACGTACTTGATTCTGTTCTCCGCCGCTCGTTCACATTCCTCTCTCGCTAGTGAAGTCTCTTCCTCCAATCTCATGATCACCATTTCTATTTCCTACGGAAACACACAATGCATTGACCGCTGACAGTAAATTAACACTTTCGGCGCCGCTACTGAGCCCTTAAAACCTGTGGGAGGGGTGGGTGGGAATCAGAATATGCCAACGTTGACTTCAAGTATGGCATAAATGATCGCCCAGCTCGATAACTACTTGAGAGAAATTCATCTGTCACGTGTCTTTGTTCATGTTATTTGAAGTTCCCGTAGCAATGGCATGGACTACATTTTCGCAGGCGTGGTTTTCGTAATTTCAATTTATAGTCCTAACTTATTACTCTGTTTGATTTTAACCGCTTTAAATTTATATTAGAGATTGTTTTAGTTCTTAAGTCGTGGTCAAACGGCGCACGATGATCGATGATAGTTGATGAATGCTGAAACTCGCGCTATCGTTTGACAACCAGCTATCATGGACAATCATTTCCTATCATTCACTTTGAGCCTTCTCAAATCCTTCATGATAGTCCATCATAGCTTTCCTGTTTGAACACGCGCATGATAGTTGATGACTATGTTATGTTGACGCCCATTCCCTAATATTGGAATCCAATACCAGTAATTATTGTACCTTATAGCTATATACTTCGCTTACAGTTATATATCACAATCTCTCCTCTCTAATTTCCAGTTTGCTTTTCTTGTACTTAATTATTATGTGTTGTTTAATCTAACTTTATTGTTTTTAACTTGTAACTAAATGATAACTGTATTTTTTAGCTTATAATGTAGTAATCGAATGAATAACTTATAATATTATTATATAGTAATATTGTAGTAGTAACTGAATGTAATCTTTTTAGCTTAGACCTATAATGTTTAATGTTTATTTAGTACTAATACCCGCCAAGATTAGCTGATGCCATACGCAGGATGGGCAAATTGTCCTTTGATTTTTTGATTGAATAAAGAACAGAGAATTTAGACCGCGCTAAATTTTAGATGACAGTTTAAGGTTCTTCAGCTCTCATCGACTATCATGCGCCGTTTGACCGGAGCTTTAGACTCATCAAAAGCAAACCTTAAACAAACAGCTTCAACCAGTCGTGTAGGGAAAATCAGTTCTATATTGACTATACCACTTCATTTCACTCTTCCCCTGACGTTTGCACGCGAGAAACAAGGATTTTCACTCACCCTATCACGGCCTTCCCGAACTGCCTCTTTCAGTTCGCGTTCTTTAGCCATCAACATGGCGTCCTAGAAAAAAAAGCACGAGAATTAATGATCAAGAGTGACTTAAAGAGCTTTTAATCTGTATCAGTTGTGAATAGCTTAACTACGCACCTGTTTCTTCATGTAGTTTTCAATCCAGCCTTGTTTCTCAATCTCGAGTCTTTCCTTGAGTTCGTTCATTTCCAACTGAAAATAAGACCAATGGAAAGTTCACTTTCCTAGTCCTCCACCACACTTCAAAGCAATAAAGCAGTTACTGTAACCTTAAATACCGTGAAGGAAACTGTCTTCACTTGAAGTCAGCACATAAAGGCTCACTGAAAAAATGATATACCATCATCCGGAGGTTCGCATTCCTTTGCTTTCTTTTCTTTTTTTTGCCTGGAATGATTGACTCAGTTATTAATTAATTAATTTATTTATTTATTTGTGTGCTTTGAATTTTGCAACCGGCCACCTCGATTGCCTATCGCTATTTTCCGCGGGTTGACGTTATTTAACTTTTACATCACTATTTGAATCAACTTGTTGTTGCCGTTGTTGTTGTTGTTGTTGAGAAGAATTAGTTGCGTAACAGTGGCGGACGTTCCAACAACCTGATCGGAAGTAATGATCACAGGAAAGAGACTTCCGCTGAGGTGACTAAGACTTAATTTTGAAGACGACTTCCGCTTATTGAATGTCGTTCAATAGAATGACCGAGTGGAAGACTCTTTTGTAACTCATCCTTGACAGTACCTGGTGTTTTCTTCCCTGATCATCAATTGCTCTTTGATGAGACGTTTGCATCTCCAGAATGGACTTCTTGTGAGATTCCTGCAACATAAGCAGTGTTCCAGATAAGAGGGGTCTCAGATCAAAAAGCCTACAAGGTCAGCTACATGACCCGACAAATTACTAGAAAATTTATAATGGTTTGGTGGGAGCAGTGGGAATTCGACCCGCAGGAATTCCATGAGATGTTGACACACTGCCTTAAAATCTTATCTGGAACACGGATAAGGTGCGAATGTTGGTTGAACAAGAAGAGTAGAAAGAGGAAGAAGAATCCAATAACAACGAACATGATTACCCTGACGCAGCCGGGATATGTCTGCTTAGAGCTCCGGGCTGGGTTGCTCGAAGCATGGTTAGCGCTAGCCATTGGTTAAGATGTATTAAAACCTACAGGTTGTCTTGGTATTGAACCCGGGTTAGCGCTAACCCTGCTTCGAGCAAGTGGGCCCTGTTATTAAAATAACTATCCAGTCAACAATATTTCCAAACGGTTTTGCCTTTCAGCATCGACTTTCACGCCGTTTCGTATCTTCACCGCAAAATAAGGTTACTTTGCATTTTTTTTAAACGACAGAAATAGAATCCCTGTTGTCTTTAAATCCCCGATCAGATTTACGTGAATCGGCTTTCGAACAAGCAACCAACAGACAAAAGAGGTATTACTACCAAAGGGCTCTGGTTAAAGAACAAAACTGGAATTTTCAGAGTGGTCAAACTGAGCTGGCCCAATCACAGGACACCCAAGCTCACCTCCAGGGCCGCTCGTGCCTCGTCCAGCTCCTGTCGCTGTTTCTGAGCCTGCAGTGCTGTTCTCTCTTTCTCTTCCTGCACCTCGGCGTACAGTCGCCTCCTCTGTTGTTGGTAGGCCTGTTCCTCTTGCTCTAACTGCTTCTCGTATCTAAACAAACAAACCAAAACAAAAATAAACATCGGAATGATTGAGAATTAGACTGCTTCCAGTCGGTTTTTCTCTCGAATTTCTCTCTTGAAATAATCTCTCTTGTTCACCGGAAAGAAAAAATGGGACGAGAAGGATTGGGACGAGACGAGGGGCGCCCAAACCCTTTCACATAAACCGCGTTGTTTTCCGAACGTGCGCGCTGGGATAGATTTTAGAGAAACGTCGGAGTGCTAGCAGTCTTATTGGCAATATTTCAAAGATAAGCTTCAATCAGCGAGAAAACAATGTCACACATAGAAGAATCGCTTCCCTCTGGTCTGCATTAACTGGCCTTAAGCCTTTGTATTGAGGGCAAAGAAGTACAGAAACTATAATCCTTTTTTCTTGAAGAATTAGTCATCTTCGTTTACAATCGTCGACCACTGTATGATGATGAGAGAAATCATGGCCTTTGCGTACCTTTGCTGAGAAAGTTCTCTCTCCCGAGAGCAAGCACTCTCCTTTTCTCTTTCCAGTTGATCTCTTAACTCTTCTATCTGCTGAATGTATCTTCTACCGGCGCGTTCATCAGCTTCAAGCAACTCCGCCTGTCATCGAATACAAACGAAACAATCAGTGAAGTAAAACCCAAACACTGCCATAAATCCTCTCTAGCAGACAGGCAGCGAACCAAAAGGAACCGCATTCAGAAAGTTACACTTGTATTAAATGCTGGAAATGCGCGTAAGCAAAGGTCGCTTGAGTGATTTTACTAAATTAATGGTTGACTGAATTTTTATTTTCATCGCCGGGGCTGGTAAACGATGCATCAGTTTTCTTTTTCTTTAACAATAAAGGAGTTCAACGCCACTTCTGAAAACTATTAGTGCATGCATGCATGCATCACGTGAAAATAATACATTTTCACGTGGTACGTTGCAATTATCATATGGTGATGTAACTTCAGTACATCTCGCGGCACTACAAGGCGCGTCACGTGGTACCTACGAAAATCACTTGGTCCCTTTACACGTCTGATTATAAGATATTGTTCCGTTTACCGTTCCCGGTAAAGTAAGAAACACCATGGTTGGAACACAAGACACATTGTTTCGTTACGTTACCTGATGAGTAGACTTGATTTTTTTCACTTCCGCTTTGTGTTTTGCGATCAGTTTCTGGATGTCGGGCTCAAGTCCTTTCACCGTAACTTCCTGACAGTTCAAAACAACGTGACTGAAGTTAGCATCAGCTAGCCGTTCACAAGTAACAAACTATTTTAACGAACATTAACGACGGCCTCTGATGTCTTCCCGCATACAAAGACGTCTGAACACAGGGCAGGGAATATCACTCTGATTCAATCACACTCTGCTTTTCTTCTTTCGGCAGATAGCATACAAGAGCAATTTTTAGGCAATTTTTTGCCTGTAGTTTGCAAGGTAGGACTCTCATGATTTTCTATCAAAACAGCAAAACCGACTAAGCCCACGTGTCACGAAATCGATGAAAGAAACAGCTTTTTAAAGGATGACCATGACAAGGTAATTTTAATTATTAATCTATTTGATAAACAGCTAGGAGATCGAAAACACCACCCTTACAGCAAGAACTTCGTTTGGTGGAGCATGGTGTTATTACGATGCGCCTGCTCCAATACATACAGTTCGCGTCCTTTTAACAAAGTATCCAATATCGGCTCGTATTAAATTAAACAGTTTGTGTTTTGTATCTCGATATAACTGTCTGTCCTTACTGCGGCCTCCTCAGTCCTCATGAAAACGCGCATGAACACCCTCATGTATGGACCTTGATTTCGGAGCGTCTGCCTAAGTCACGTTGCACTGACCGTTCGGTGTAGCTGTATCCATTGGGAACTGAATTGAACAGTTTTTTTTATTCGTGCTTTCTTTTTGAAATGTCACCCGCGCCGGTAAATCGTAAAATAGCCTGTCGACAGGCTCCTTATTGAGGCATTCGACGCAAAAAGCGCGGGAAAAATAAACGCGGCGAGCCGAGGCCTCGCTCAACTCGCCGATATTTCCCGCC
Organism: Pachyseris speciosa; assembly: GCA_016490735.1. Taxonomy (NCBI): domain Eukaryota; kingdom Metazoa; phylum Cnidaria; class Anthozoa; order Scleractinia; family Pachyseridae; genus Pachyseris; species Pachyseris speciosa. Next base: position 500,834 of record JAEMWC010000199.1, on the reverse strand, counting down.
ATGCCCCTCGTTCTACCCATAGTTACCTTAATTTGCTGAGTTTTTTCGTTAATCCATTTCTCTCGTCTCAACTTTTCTGCAGCCAGTATAACTTCCTTTTGTTTCTTTATTTCAACTTGATGACTGCCGAAGAAAAACAAAAGCAAAACAAACAGACGGTGAAAGTCGCAAAACAATCCTAGTAAAATTACTTCCCTTTTGCACAGGATTGAAATCTCAAACCTAAGAAACCAAACTGGTCTCAAAGTCTCAAAATTATTCTCAATAGTTTAGTAGAATGACAATGACGACACGACCAAAATTAGGATCCCAGCTAAAACATGACACACGGTTCTGGACGCGGGAAAACAATAACATAACGACAAATTTTTCATAATCTTAATGTCTCAGTTCTATGGTGCGATTGTAATATGAAAGCAAAGAAAGCTGAAATACCAATAATCTGGAGATTCAATTAAAACTACGCTTGCCGAAGGATGAGATCTTTCTACAGAGCATCAACTTGATTTGTCAGACTCACTTCTCCTCCATCTGTTTGATTTTGTCGCCATACTTTTTATCTGTGCTTTTCAGTTTATTCACCACCTCCTCGCATCTCTCAGACAGAACTTTTTTGTCGTCAATAAGCTGATCAATGAATGACAAGTGTCTCTGAATAGCTGCTTCGTACTCCTGCCTCTGTATCGCCAGCCGCTGTTTCGCGTCCTTCTCCATCTCCTTCGCTTGTCGAAGCGTAAATTCGCGCTGCTGATTCTAATGTGGAATAAAAACCATAAACCCCGAGATAAACAATATGCATCCTCACGGTCACTCAATATTTGTTATTGTAAGACTTGGGAGAGTTTGTTATATCATCAAAGTAAACTGTTCCGATGAAACAAATTGCGAACAGTTTCAGGCGATTTTCAAGATCAAACGGAAATGGCTCTAATTACAACCTACGGCAAATGACTGGTCACAAGAGGACAGTTAAAGGATGCAACACTCCTTGGACAAGTTCAAAAGTAGTGAATATAGTTGTTTCAAACAGGGGGATTCGTATATTTCTTTGTATCGTAATGAAATCTTCAGAAAAACACAAAATGGCAGGCCATTCATAAGCACAGAGCAGTGAATGCACTTTCTTTTTTCATCCGTCTACATAATTTCCTTTAGGCCTCCTCGCAGAAAAGGTTCAAGTACATCTTGATGGCTCGAACACCAAACTTTATGAGGCTCAACGAATCATTGAAAATCTCACGGGTCAGTTCTTTTTACTAACCAAAACTCTCTGTAGCAGATCATTGGTTCTTTTTACTAACCAAAACTCTCTGTAGCAGATCATTGGTTCTTTTTACTAACCAAAACTCTCTGTAGCAGATCATTGGTTCTTTTTACTAACCAAAACTCTCTGTAGCAGATCATTGGTTCTTTTTACTAACCAAAGCTCTCTGTAGCAGATCATTGGTTCTTTTTACTAACCAAAACTCTCTGTAGCAGATCATTGGTTCTTTTTACTAACCAAAGCTCTCTGTAGCAGATCATTGGTTCTTTTTACTAACCAAAACTCCCTGTAGCAGATCATTGGTTCTTTTTACTAACCAAAACTCTCTGTAGCAGATCATTGGTTCTTTTTACTAACCAAAGCTCTCTGTAGCAGATCATTGGTTCTTTTTACTAACCAAAGCTCTCTGTAGCAGATCATTGGTTCTTTTTACTAACCAAAACTCTCTGTAGCAGATCATTGGTTCTTTTTACTAACCAAAGCTCTCTGTAGCAGATCATTGGTTCTTTTTACTAACCAAAGCTCTCTGTAGCAGATCATTGGTTCTTTTTACTAACCAAAACTCTCTGTAGCAGATCATTGGTTCTTTTTACTAACCAAAACTCTCTGTAGCAGATCATTGGTTCTTTTTACTAACCAAAGCTCTTTCTAGCAGATCATTGGTTCTTTTTACTAACCAAAACTCTCTGTAGCAGATCATTGGTTCTTTTTACTAACCAAAACTCTCTGTAGCAGATCATTGGTTCTTTTTACTAACCAAAGCTCTTTCTAGCAGATCATTGGTTCTTTTTACTAACCAAAACTCTCTGTAGCAGATCATTGGTTCTTTTTACTAACCAAAGCTCTTTCTAGCAGATCATTGGTTCTTTTTACTAACCAAAACTCTCTGTAGCAGATCATTGGTTCTTTTTACTAACCAAAGCTCTTTCTAGCAGATCATTGGTTCTTTTTACTAACCAAAACTCTCTGTAGCAGATCATTGGTTCTTTTTACTAACCAAACTCTCTAGCAGATCATTGGTTCTTTTTACTAACCAAACTTTCTAGCAGATCACTGGTTCTTTTTACTAACCAAAACTCTCTGTAGCAGATCATTGGTTCTTTTTACTAACCAAAGCTCTTTCTAGCAGATCATTGGTTCTTTTTACTAACCAAAACTCTCTGTAGCAGATCATTGGTTCTTTTTACTAACCAAAGCTCTTTCTAGCAGATCATTGGTTCTTTTTACTAACCAAAACTCCCTGTAGCAGATCATTGGTTCTTTTTACTAACCAAAGCTCTCTGTAGCAGATCATTGGTTCTTTTTACTAACCAAAGCTCTTTCTAGCAGATCATTGGTTCTTTTTACTAACCAAAACTCCCTGTAGCAGATCATTGGTTCTTTTTACTAACCAAAACTCTCTGTAGCAGATCATTGGTTCTTTTTACTAACCAAAGCTCTCTGTAGCAGATCATTGGTTCTTTTTACTAACCAAAACTCTCTGTAGCAGATCATTGGTTCTTTTTACTAACCAAAGCTCTCTGTAGCAGATCATTGGTTCTTTTTACTAACCAAAGCTCTCTGTAGCAGATCATTGGTTCTTTTTACTAACCAAAACTCTCTGTAGCAGATCATTGGTTCTTTTTACTAACCAAAACTCCCTGTAGCAGATCATTGGTTCTTTTTACTAACCAAAGCTCTCTGTAGCAGATCATTGGTTCTTTTTACTAACCAAAGCTCTCTGTAGCAGATCATTGGTTCTTTTTACTAACCAAAACTCTCTGTAGCAGATCATTGGTTCTTTTTACTAACCAAAACTCCCTGTAGCAGATCATTGGTTCTTTTTACTAACCAAAGCTCTCTGTAGCAGATCATTGGTTCTTTTTACTAACCAAAACTCCCTGTAGCAGATCATTGGTTCTTTTTACTAACCAAAACTCCCTGTAGCAGATCATTGGTTCTTTTTACTAACCAAAGCTCTCTGTAGCAGATCATTGGTTCTTTTTACTAACCAAAACTCTCTGTAGCAGATCATTGGTTCTTTTTACTAACCAAAACTCCCTGTAGCAGATCATTGGTTCTTTTTACTAACCAAAGCTCTCTGTAGCAGATCATTGGTTCTTTTTACTAACCAAAGCTCTCTGTAGCAGATCATTGGTTCTTTTTACTAACCAAAGCTCTCTGTAGCAGATCATTGGTTCTTTTTACTAACCAAAACTCCTGTAGCAGATCATTGGTTCTTTTTACTAACCAAAGCTCTCTGTAGCAGATCATTGGTTCTTTTTACTAACCAAAACTCCTGTAGCAGATCATTGGTTCTTTTTACTAACCAAAGCTCTCTGTAGCAGATCATTGGTTCTTTTTACTAACCAAAGCTCTCTGTAGCAGATCATTGGTTCTTTTTACTAACCAAAGCTCTCTGTAGCAGATCATTGGTTCTTTTTACTAACCAAAACTCTCTGTAGCAGATCATTGGTTCTTTTTACTAACCAAAACTCCCTGTAGCAGATCATTGGTTCTTTTTACTAACCAAAACTCCCTGTAGCAGATCATTGGTTCTTTTTACTAACCAAAGCTCTCTGTAGCAGATCATTGGTTCTTTTTACTAACCAAAGCTCTCTGTAGCAGATCATTGGTTCTTTTTACTAACCAAAACTCCTGTAGCAGATCATTGGTTCTTTTTACTAACCAAAGCTCTCTGTAGCAGATCATTGGTTCTTTTTACTAACCAAAGCTCTCTGTAGCAGATCATTGGTTCTTTTTACTAACCAAAGCTCTCTGTAGCAGATCATTGGTTCTTTTTACTAACCAAAGCTCTCTGTAGCAGATCATTGGTTCTTTTTACTAACCAAAACTCTCTGTAGCAGATCATTGGTTCTTTTTACTAACCAAAACTCCTGTAGCAGATCATTGGTTCTTTTTACTAACCAAAGCTCTCTGTAGCAGATCATTGGTTCTTTTTACTAACCAAAACTCCTGTAGCAGATCATTGGTTCTTTTTACTAACCAAAACTCCTGTAGCAGATCATTGGTTCTTTTTACTAACCAAAGCTCTCTGTAGCAGATCATTGGTTCTTTTTACTAACCAAAGCTCTCTGTAGCAGATCATTGGTTCTTTTTACTAACCAAAACTCTCTGTAGCAGATCATTGGTTCTTTTTACTAACCAAAACTCCCTGTAGCAGATCATTGGTTCTTTTTACTAACCAAAGCTCTCTGTAGCAGATCATTGGTTCTTTTTACTAACCAAAGCTCTCTGTAGCAGATCATTGGTTCTTTTTACTAACCAAAACTCCCTGTAGCAGATCATTGGTTCTTTTTACTAACCAAAGCTCCCTGTAGCAGATCATTGGTTCTTTTTACTAACCAAAGCTCTCTGTAGCAGATCATTGGTTCTTTTTACTAACCAAAGCTCTCTGTAGCAGATCATTGGTTCTTTTCTTCTCCTCTAACTCTATCTTGACCGCCATCATGGCTGTCGTAACATTAGTAGCAGCTGCGGTAGCCGACTCCAATGCTGCTGCTTCCTTCCTGTAACAACAAACAAATTGGATACAGGCGGGTAAAAATGGCCACGTAATCATTTAAACACATGCACATGGAGATTACTTTCATGGGGATACAGTCAACAATTTACCAAATTTCATTTTTCGATAGGTTCAACAACGTCTGTCAATTTTTCACTGCATAACAATTTATCTTCCGTCTAAAACGTTTGGAAACAAAGATGGCGGGAATAAAGTAACGTTACTGGGTATAAGTGCTTCAGTTGATAATTAGTACTCACTCCCTGTCCACTGCCACTGATACTGAAGTGCTTGACGACGGTAATCCACGGGAAATCGCTCCATCGCGAACCTGGAAAACACACGATAGAGCAAGAGTTTTTCGATTATTCAAGCAAAGAATAGGGCAAAAATTCAAACTCACATGTATAGAGCGATTTTCAATTGAGTCTAAAACCAAAGCAATTACTATGACCAATCACAACAGACCGAAAAAGTGTAACGAGAGAATTACAATTCGAAGCAATTGCATGCAACCGGCACCTTTATATGGGTTTGTAAAACCCAATGTCAAAAATAGAATTTTTCCCAAGCTTTTTGACATATTATCGGTGATTTTGTATCTGCCTCCCATGCCTCACCAGTGATTTGACAACTAAATTAGCGTTAGCTTCAAAATATAGTAAGTAATGTGGAAGACTTTTTTTCTCTTTTCAATTAATAAGTATTTTCACTTTATTTTCTTTTGTGAGACATTAATACGTCTTCTCCTATTTGTAATTTTTTTTCCTGTATTAGCTTTGGTAATAATTGCAATATTATTATTTTTTGTATCAATAAAATCATATATTATTGATTAAAAACAAAACCGGCGTCAAGCGCGGGAAAAGGCGCGTAAGCAAGCCGTGATTGGTTTTGGTTTCGTTTCTCATTGGCTGAGAATGTGGCGCGAGTTTTGCTGGCCAATCACAGAGCGAAGCAAAGCAAAAGTAAAGTCAACACGAACTTCTTTCGACACTCAATTGAAAAGCGCTCTATTCACTGCATTACAGATATCATTTTCGTTTCGTTTTTTTCCTTTCTTATTTTGTGGCGGGATTTCTAATAGGTCGCTATTCTGAGGCACAGGACAAACGTTACGTAAAAGAGTTGAACCACACAAACCTGACTGATTTCACTGATGGCATCATCTTCGGCTTTTTCTACTTCATCCAGGAATGTTAAGATGCTCCTGGAAAAGGAATTAAGGGGTATTGAGTTAAGATGAAAATACATCAACTCACCAAGTTCATTTCCAAACATTTCGTTACATATGAGTTCAGTCTTAATTAGTACGTGTATCTCATGATGAATTATTTCACACGAAATATATATTTTCTTGCTTGCTAAGTTATTACTGAGTTATTAGTAATGGTAATAGGACTGAGTGGAGTCCAATTCGGTCTCTAATTGTATCTATAACAAAATTCTCGATCGTGATTGGTTCTCCGCGCGCCTATTTGTCACGTAATCGGCGTGCGATCACGTGGGTGTCCAATTACAGGTATCCAATTTGAACTTTTTGTAATTGGATACCTGTAATTGGATACCCACGTGATTTTCACGTCAATTACGCGCGCTTTAATGGCTTCCTTTGCAAACGTTTCCTGCAGTTTTCAAAACATATGGAAAGCGCTACAGACGTTTTCGCTCAAAAGACCTTCCCAAAAGAAATTTTTAATTCCGAAATTTGTTATAGATACGATTAATTAGTAAAATTGGTTTAATAGCCTCACCTTTATATTCCAATTTGTCATGCAGAGAGCGAGTCCCTTGAGCATTTATTTATTTCATGTTCTTTTACCCAGAGTTTCTGGCTGGAGTTTATTTGTTGGTGTAAAAATATGGGTATAATCTTAGAAGAACTCTTCCAAACGGATAAGCTTTTTGGAATTTGGGATAGGGAAGATGACTTTTTAATACTCAATCAGTTATTAATTACAGCTAAACAATATATTTATGACTGTCGTAGAAATACTGTTCGACCATCCTTGAGGGTGTTCTGTACCAAGTTAACCTACGTCTATCAATTAGAATCACAGATTGCTAAATTGAACAACAAAGAGCCTAGTCATATTCTTAAATGGAGAAAATATATTAATAGCTTAAGTCTCGCGTAAGCACATTCTAGCAGTTAGTTTTCCCTTTGTAGCGATGCCTGTAGTAATTAATATACGCGATATGTTACTTTCGGGTAAACAACACGTAAGCAATACTGTCTTATTTCTAGTTTGTATGCACGCTTGTGTGTGTGTGTGTGTGTGTGTGTGTGTGTGTGTGTGTGTGTGTGTGTGTGTGTATGTGTGAGTTTGTAGGTAATTGTAATTATTGTAATGTAATTACTGTAAGTAATCTATATATGTAGTATTGTTAAATATTGTGTCATGTAAAGCAAATAAAAATTGTTTAAAAAAAAAAAAATAAATAAATAAATAAAATTAATTAGTAATTGGACCTCGTGTCGTACAATTCAGGGAGTAATCGCGCTCGTATTTTCAAATCAGCCTCGCGCTTCGCGCTCGTCCGATTTTGAAATTACTCGCGCGATTACTCCCTGAATTGTACTCCACTCGGTCCAATTACTATTACTAATCATACGAGTGATAACAAAATCGGACGACCGCGCAGCGGGAGTCCGATTTGTTTATCACGAGTATGATTACTGACCAAATTGGACGACACGAAGTCTTACTACCAATTAATCATAAAAAATACAATTTCCGGGAAAAGAAGAGCCAAGTTATAAAAGGAAGGAAATTTTGCATTAAAAGACTGACAAAGGAAGCGTCAATTGTTGAATGTCGCTCTGAAATTGACTACAATCATAATGTATGGTGATTGAAACCAAGGTTGTGATTGGTTGATTTAAACTACAACTTTATACTACTTTGAATGTGATTGGCTTATTGAACTGTCCGATTACAAACTTTCCAATAACAAACTGTCCGATAACAACTTGGCGGGTGAATGAGTGGGAAATAGGAGTTTTTTAAACCAATCACAATCGAGGAAATTGTAATATTTATGATTAAAAGGGAAATTTTGTGTCCTTTTTCTGGCTTTTCCCAGCAAATTGTCCACATACAACAGGATATGAAGAAAGACAGTACCAGGTCTGATAGCTATTCAGGACTCTTTAAAAAAAACACGCCCTTTGTTTCATTGAATGAGAAACCCAGCAGACCATTCTTTAAACAAATCTCCTTTAACGGACACGAGTTGACACCCACCACTGTCATAAGTGGGGCCGACTGTACATGGCATTTGGTTTGCCTTGTTATAGTTTCTTTATCTCAAATAAAAGTGAATGCATGGGAAAGACACAATGATACCTTAGCTTTTCCGCTGATAACACAGTTCCTGACTGGCTTTGGCTACAGTTAGAACAACAGAAGAGTAGATATAATTAGTGCAATGCTAAACATTTCAACATAAAAAAATGTTACAGCATAGTTAAACGAAGCCAAAACAGCACATGAACAGTTCAACTTTTACTGCAAACAAACAGCACTGCTCTAACTTTCAGCAGTGTGAGTACTTGAACAAGAACTACAAAAAACTAACCTTTCCAACTTGGCTTTATTTAACTGGTCCAAAGAAGCAGACGAGAGGTAAGGCTACAGAATGAAGTTTAAGGAAAAGGCAAGTTTTAGATCCTACATCATACTTGTACTGAATACAGTAAACCAAATGATATGAGAAAGTAACAAAATGCAAACAATAAATAAATATCATTGGATTACAGTAGAAAGTCACCCAGTTTCCCTGTCTCTAAAAAAGTATTAGGGGGCTTCAGCAGCTACGACGGCGACGGCAACGAAAACGTTGTTTCAAAATCTAACTTTTCGTTTTTGTAACTCTTTCGCGGTTATTCCAATTTGTTTAACTTGGCCGAAAAATGCTGGAGAACTATTCAGGGACTATATTACTACGAACGGAGTTAAAATATGGAAAAAGAAAGAAAAATTTACCGTCATGCACTCACGTTCTCGAGAAAACCTAAAATGTGATCATTTCACGTTGTTGTTTTGCCAAGGACTGCAAAGAAATGTACCAAAATGTAAAACGCACGTGCAGAGCCGCGATTGTTTTTGCTAATTAAACCCATTGTAACTTGTAACTTGAAGGAACTGAGGTGTATTTTTAAAGCAAAATATATTTACTCTGTCACTGCCATCAAAATCCTGTCCTGCAATAAAAAAGGAAAAGTGTAGAGTCAGCAGCATTTTGATGAAAAGGTACTGTAAAAATACAAAAAAGTTGGAAGCAAGTGCTTATGCATGTACATGTAAGTAAGCTTAACTGGCTCTAACAACTTAAGCATTTTACTGAAAATACACTTTGTAAAAATGCACTATGACAGAGTTAAAGAGTTAACACAGCTGAACCAGCAGTTATCCTATAGTCAGCGCAGTATCAGTGTGTACCCTGTGCTCTGTTTTGATACAGATATCTTATGCTTGTAAACATAAGCAAAACATGCATTTTCAGATTGCTCAAATCTAAATTGGCAGGTTTGTTGTAAATATTGACAGCAGGCATAGATGCATGTGCAATGTTAGCCAAATTTAATTTAATTCACCCCACCCCCTGCCTGCTGGCCCCTGTCCCCACTACCTCCACAAACAACAACAACAATAACATGACCAGTCATCAATTTCTTACGTACTTGCCAATGAAAGAAAACACCGGGGCTCAAAATAATTTTCGGGCAGTGGCCGGTCATGTTGTCCGGTCAACCAAATTTTAGCTCGGTCACATCTCGTTTTTGACCGCTCAAAATATTCACACCTACGGTATAAGCTTATATGTATTCAGAGTCGTCGCTAAGGCCGAGTGTAACAGATATTTTATCGCTAAACGTATCAGTACTTCCTTTTTCAACGTGAAACTTGAAATGCAGGGTGGGCAGTCTAAAAAACAATCAAGACTCCATAGAATGTAATTAGAACTTTCTCACAGAACGTATGGATGCAATTTAGGTTGTTAGTATTACCAGAAACCCATATGGGTTTCTGGTATTACTGAAAAAAAGTATTGCAATAACATGCATCAAACACTTTATTTTTATTAGTTTCGCCAGAGACCTGGCAGGGACACTACAACAGCTTGCGCCAATTACTGTAGGCCCGTAACTGCAAATCCCTCCCCCATAACCACATTCTTACTTAGCAACAACTGCAAATGGGGAAACTTTGCCTGTCCTTGGCATGTAGTTAAGTAAAAAAAGGAAACTGCTTTTAAGTGTCCATGCAAAGTTCTCGACCTCATTGTCAATGCGCATTTTTTCCTTAATTGCTAGTAATCTTGCAATCTGATTGGCTAATTTGCCGTTGTCGATAAGAGTCTAGACAACGCTGTCACGTCAACGTGTCGCGCAATACCTTTTTTTCAGCTCGCGCTCTGAAATTAACATTTTCTTTGACGTTGATATTGTGGTAAAAAACAATTTTACCACAATTGCTAGTAATCTCGCAATCTTATTGGCTAATTTGCCGTTGTCGATTTAACAAATCGAATGTGGTTTAGCGTGGTCTATACTCTTATCGACGACGATATTTGTCATCATAGTGGTCAAAATGTTGTGTTAAATATCTTGTGATATCTTTTTCAAACTAACGGAATAACCTTTGTAACTATCGAAGTACGAGTACGCATAACGCGATCTTGTTCGTTTCATTTCTGGACTGCAAAGCTTAGCAGCCGGGCCTTTGAATAGGGGTGTGCCGGAAGTTTTTGAACGCATTTGAAAGTAAATCATCGAACGAGGATACTCAGAAACTCAGAAAACTTGTTCTTCAACAGGAAGGGGCAGACCCCTAAAAGATATTTTCGCTGGAGCAAAACTCTAAGCTGGCTATTACACGGAGTTGAGTAGGTCTGTCACTCCCACTGTCATCACAAAAGATTCTCCCAGATGATAAATTGTAATTCAAGGGAAGCAAATTAATTGAATATACGGCGAGATAGTAGCCGTGTTCACTACGGTAGAATTCCTCTGCATGTCTTCACTTCGAAAGACCGAAAACGGATAGCCACGTGCCTGTGCATCATACTGTGTATATAGTTTTCTTAAGTTAATCATGTCGATCTCAACCAATCCAAGTTTCGCCAGCCGCAAAAACGGTTTGAAACAAAATTTCGAAGCTTAGCACGCGCTGCCCTTCTCCGGCGATCGATCGATCACGCATATTCATTTCTTCTTAGCGAGCTTTTGCGAACACTGGAAAACGACTATTGTTGCTTTACAATAGGCATCTTAAATCGTGTAAGAGCTTCAAGCCAATTTACTTACAGTTTCTACAACATCGCGCGCAATGCGATTCGCGTCGCGCGCGAGGGTGGCAACTTACTTTTGAGCGGTACGAACACAGGCGATAAACACAGCCTTTGCTATGTTTTAATATTTATAAAACCTTTTCCGAGTGTTATCTTTTCCGCAACTATCGAAACTACCATTACGTTATAACAACGTCTTGACGTTGTTGATTGATGTGAGATTCATTGTAGTTTGCGCAGTTTAGCAAGCCACTGACTCGACACTTGGCAAACTGAAAACTGCAGAACATTGTATTCTACTAATTTCACTACACGCTACATCCATATTTGTGTTATTAAAGGGAAAAATTCTTGTTCTCTTCGAACTTGAGATATTTCATCATCTTAATTAAGAGTTTATTCCAGATGCTATAAAAAATTCAACTTAACTGAACATGCACATGCCCGGTCAAAATGACCGGCAAACCGAAAGTTTGTCCGGACAAAACGTTATCTTGACCGGACATTGTCCGTTGACTGGCCGTTATTTTGAGCCCTGAAACACCCCCTCCCCCTCACCCTAAAAAAAAAAAAAAAAGAACAACAACCCAGAGAGTCATCTATTTTTTGTGTGCCGCTGGTAACAAGAATTTGCTTTTCGGTTTGGCAGTATTTTAACACAGAAATGCTTGAATTATACCCTTTGCGCACTGTGCATGTACTGCTTCTTTGAGACTTCACAGCCCACTGTCTGCTATCTCAAAATTGAGATTTGTGTGCAGGAGCCACTTCACCTTAAAGGCTCTAGCCTGAAAGACTACCACAACAGCTATTTTACACACTCACCCCAGCCACCAAACTTGGGTTCATTGGTCTCTGCCACAGGCATCAGATCAGCTGGTTCCTCCTCCAGCTGCTTCAGTGACTCAAGAAGATCATCAAAGGTTGTCTTACTTTCACCACCAGCCTGTGAGCTGAACAATTTAAATATACTGTACTTTACCTGGGTCAAACACTGAGCTAATTGCAACATTTGTTATTACCAATCAACTAAATCACACTTCCTTTCCAGGTTATTTTTTTTCCTCTCCTATTAAACTCTTTCCAATGTATAAGACTCTTCATCAATAATGGGGTGATACTGTTAACTGGCCATGTTCTAAACGAGTGAGGGCCTGGGAATGAGTTTTAAAATTTATTGATTGGAAAAAAAAATGTTGACACTGCATGAAAGAGCATCTCAAAAATGGTCACCTTGCCAACTTTGACTGTTCAGTTGAATTGGAGCTGAAACAAAAGCTTTTGAAAATTGTGAAAATTAAGACTTTGCATGGTTTGGAGGGACATACTTTCCGAAATAGAGACATTTTGTATGGGATTTTTTAAAGATCTAAATGCATGTCAACTGGCGACTTTTCGACCAAACATAGTCAAACTTGCTGAAAGTACCCAGTACTTATTTTGAGATACCCTTTCGTACGAGAATCGATTTAGTTCAACGCCATTGATTTTCAGTGAAGTTTGGATTAGTTCCCAGGCCCTTACTCGTTTAGAACATGGCCAATACCTTGTAATTGTTTTATCTGTTTGATCAGTGCGATCAGAGAACAGCAGCCCTGATCCTTGGTCATCAGATGCAGCAGCTGCACTACTCACTTGAGATTCTCGAGACTCCTGCAACAAAAATTCAAAAGATAGACTCTATTTTGTATAATGCCTAACTTCAAGGAAAACATTCGAACAATCAATCATAAAACAAAACAAAAAAAGACTAAAAGAAAGAAAAGAATGAATGAATGCCAAAGGAAGCAAGCAGTACCATGATAGAGCAATATTCACATGTCACACTCAATACAACTGCAAAGGTTGGTGTAAGCCACTCAAAAGGAGTATCTTGTAATGGTGTTTGCACCTGCATTATGGCAGTTTGCAAATGTTTTCTCTTGTGCTTGTGCGTGCACTAAGTTGCATTGCACATGACTGTGATTCAGGTTTTGTTGCTTCACGTTACATTCAAGCTGTATACTTTATCTACATTATCTATGTTATCTACATGTACATGCAATGAAAATGGTTTCAATGGTACAATTTCCTGGAAAGAGTGAAGCAAGAAATGACTGACCTGGAACAGTTCATCAACTTTTCTCCCAACACTGCTAGCAGTCCCAGGTCTGGACATTGTTTCACTGGTGTTGACTGGTACGTGATTTTTTAACGCACTGCTTGATGGACCGACACCAGTAGTTTTCTTTGATTTTGGTTTTGGCTTGTTCATTGACTTCTTTTTACTAACTTTTCCACTGGCTTGGAGGAATACCTAAAAACAGCAAAGAACACTAGACGTTCATAGTAAGTCCTTTCTCTGCTTGGGTTGTGTTGAAAAGACTGTGAGCAGCATCTTTGTTCTTCTCAGTTCAGTAGCAAGCATTAGATCTCACAAGTGGTGAGTAGCAAAACAGTGAGGGGGCACAAGAAATGCAAACAAAAGGACACATTGAAATAAGCTTCAAGGCTTTACACAGAGGAGGCAGCGTGGTCTAGTGGTTAGGGCGCTGGAGGTCCCAGCGGGTTCAAGTCCTGCTCTGACTGGTCATAACTCCTCAACTACGCTTGTAAATAGCCAACTGGTCTGACTCCTGCCAGATCAGGTTCTTAACCTGTTATGTTAAATTTGAAATATTTGTTTCTATATGATATTTGTATCATTATATGATATTTTATCATTATACCAGAAATGTCCTGACAGGGAATCATTCATCATCATCATCATCATCATCATCATCATCATCATCATCATTACAGAGAAAAGCACACTAATATGATGAGAGGTACATGTAAAAATCACAATTGTCTTCCACTCCACTCACCAACTCCTCCTCAGCCTTCCTTTGGTTTTCATGTCTTTTTTCTTCTCTCTTCTTCTGAAGCTCCTCAATAGCTGCTTGCCTCGCCAGTCTTGCTTTCTCTTCTCTTCGCTTTCTCTTTTCTTCTTCCTTTTGGTCTCTTAACTCTTCCTGAAATTCAGATTTTAAGGGTTCAAATTAATTAAAAACAATCCTCACAGACAAGCTAGATTACATGTATTTTTGTTAGAAAATAAATTAATCTAAATAGGGTCATCTCATTCTCACTCATTCAGGATGAGTACTGCATGTTGTTCAAGAACAAAATTGATACTAGAAACTTTCTCCATAGTACCATCAATTTTTTATTCATTAATGAAACATCAAACTCTCTTTCCTAGTGACTCTATGTTGCAGGTAAAAAGAAAATTCAGGTGCAAAATTTTTAACCTAGGTTGAATCTCAATTTCCTTTGTCTCCCAGCCATAATTAGGAGGCAGGAGACAAAGGGAATTGAGATTCAACCTAGGTCAACAAATTTTTACCTGAATTTAATTTTTACCTGCAACATCCAGGGGTTCCATTAGAAGCCAGCAATGGACGAAAATCACTGCCTACTTTGTCAGAATTTACCTCTTACCGCCACCTACTTTGTCTGTATTTTCACTCAAATTATTAAAACAAATCTCATCAGGTTGCTGCCTACTTTAAGTTAGCTCAGACAGCTATTTCAAAACGTATTGAAACCCCTCAACATCGCCATTAATTTTGCTACAGTTTGGGAGAATTCAAAACAGCTGTCCAAAGACTCCAAACGCTGTCCAGACATGGACTAATACACACTCTTTTCACAGGAAAAAACTTAAGAGCAAACGTTTTAGCTTTTCACAAAATTAGGACAGCATAGGCTTTTTTTCGTTTTTCTGTTGTTATTTTCATTTGCTTGCCAAATTTGCCGAGGACTTTCAACCACTGCTAAATCACAATTTCTTTGAAATTAAAATTTCTTAGCACTCATACCAGTCCAGCAGAATGATTACTGAACATCTCCTTTTCCCTCTCCAGTTTCTTTTGACTAAGAAGTTCCTTAACAGCATTTTGCCCTCTAAGTTCCTTCCTAGTTTTCCATCCACGAAACCACCGCTGAATGTTCACAGCAGCTCTCCTACGCTTGATCTCCCCATCATCCTCAAGAAGATCATCAAGGAAAAGTTTAGGAATGTCTTCCCTTCTTGGGACTGACTTATCTGGCTTGACCCAAGAACTTCCTTCAACTAAGTCAAAATCAGTTACAGCTTGGTCCAATTCGTTAGCAGCTGCCTTCAAGTTATTATCATCATTTTGCAGAAAATCTTCATTGACATGGTTACTTGCTTTGTGGTTACCAGGCCACCAGTTGTGCTCCTTATCACATTCTGTGGGAGACTGTAGAAACAATGGGGGGACAGGTGCTGGGTCAGTCATTGCCTGCCACCACTCCTCCACCTCGTCAGGTTCTATGGTGTTTTGCATTGTCATGGATGGTCTGTCTGGCGAGGCATTGGGACTGGCTTTGGCAGCATTACTGTGATGCTGAAAACAAAGAAAACAATTGAGCAAGTAACCCTGAGTTGCTGCAAATTATGGGCATAAAGATACTGTAAAGCAGGTGCTAAAATTAAGTTACAATAATTAAAAGTAGTTCCTTTTTAAAATTAAAGAAAAAAGATCCAGCATTTGAGAGTCTAAAAAAATTAGGTAAGTTATCCATTCATGTATGCATCCACACATTTGCTGATCCACTTAGAGCGGTTTTCAATTGAGTGTCGAAAGTAATTCTGGTTTTGCTTGGTTTTGCATTGCTTTGATCTGTGATTGGCCAGCAAAACTTGCACCACTTTCTCAACCAATCAGAAGCAAAACCAAAACCAATCATGACTTGCATGTGCATATTTTCCCGTGCTTTG